>VIEB01002069.1:0-20589 GCA_006547085.1 Malus baccata | reverse complement strand
TTGACAAAAACGATTTTAGGTAATTTAAGATGGTGAAAGGCTAGTTAGAAGGTTCCTTCTCCACACATGAAACATATGCATACGACTTGATTCCAATTACTTCTTTCAACAAACCATGAATGACAATACCCCAAATTAACTAGATCGACCAATTAATTCTCAGATTTCCCTAGATTCATTGAATTGAATGGGATACGCATTACAACCAAATTATTCTTATCAAGGACCCTAACTATGGAATACGCATGATAGAGACACATATCAAAGATCATTAAGTTCAATGGAAATCATAAGCATTGACGAGGCATTCATAACTATGGGATACGCATGTTACTCTTGCCTAGGATTTACTTAACACAATCGTGACTAGCGACTTTTACTACTTATGAATATAAGTTAATAACGATTAGGTGAAATTCCCTTATATTCTAGCATCAAATTCATGCATGCAAACTAAGTGTCGACCCTCAATCAACATACATAAACATGTTATCAATCAAATAGATAAGTAAACCACATTCACAATTCATGAAATCATAATTGGAAGAAATCAAGTCATATAAAACATATGATCATGGCTTTGAATTCCCCTCTAACTATAAAGAAATTAGTTCCTCATGTTCGCAAATAAACAAAGATAAATAAATATAAACATTGACATAAAGATAGAAAACACCTAGAAACGCTCCGACAATCCAACGTCTTGAATGGCATGCACGGCTCCAAGTTGTCTTCCTTCTTCTCCTTGCAAACTCACGGCACAATGAGGTGTGTTTGGGTGAATGGTGTAGTGAAAATATGGTAGAGGATGGATCCAACGTCTTGAATGGCATGCACGGCTCCAAGTTGTCTTCCTTCTTCTCCTTGCAAACTCACGGCACAATGAGGTGTGTTTGGGTGAATGGTGTAGTGAAAATATGGTAGAGGATGGTGTTTTGTGATGTAGAATGGTGATTAGGGTTGCGGAAATATGTTTTTGAATGGTGTGAAGGGTGGTGACGAATTTAGGCTTTAAAACATCTATTTATAGGGCTAGGGTTTCCACAAAATCTGATGGGAATAGGTTAGGGTTTTGGAGATAAAAGGCTTGGCCCATCCAAGGGAGAAAATAATTAGGGTTTGTGCAGATTTTTAGGCTTCTAGAAGTGTTAGGTGCGGCACAACCCTAGGGGAGATAGATTAGGGTTTAAACTTAGCATATTTTAAGGCTTAGGGCCTACAAATTCGGTTTAGGGTTTAAATCAACAAAGAAAAGGGTGTTGGCCCACTTAGTTTCTAAAAAGGATTTGTAGAACCCAAATCCACAAGGAAAAGGGCCTAACAAATCAGAATCCAAGAGAGAAGAGGCTTGAGAGGTGGGGCAAGGGCTTAGAACAAAGCTGAAAAAGGATTAGGAGACTTCCAATTCAAGAATAGAAACTTTCAAGAATGGAAACCTCCAAGAATAGCAACTTCCAACTTTAGAAACTTTGGTTTCCAATTCTGAACTCTTTGTTCTTCATGTTCATTTCTTCATTTCTTGCCTCCTTTGATCTTCAATTTTGTCCATCCATTTGACTCCAACCATGTGATATCCTTTTGCATACTTTGTCATTTGTACCTACAAACACACGAACATTGCTTAAAACACTATAATAACCACAAACTAACTATAAAAGTGCAAGAAAACAAGCTAACTAAGTCGCATAAATATGCTCCTATCAACTTAAAAGACTCAAAACAGCACAAAACAACCAAATAGACTCAAAACTTACTCTAGGGAGTTATTTGGACGAAAATTGGTTTAAACTTGACTCAAGACACTTAAAAACACAAACCAAAACAGATTTTAACTAATCTAACACTTCAAAGTAAAGGGGAATTGGGTTTTGGACGAAAATAAAGTAAAACAAACAAATAAAAGACTAAAACAGATTTTGGACGAAAATTGGGAAATTGGATGGGTGATGGTCTAGCTAGAAGGTCTTTCTCCACACATGACACACTTGCATACAAATCAATCTCCAATTGCTTTTCAATAAACCATGAACCTCAACACCCCAAGTTAATTAGGTATGCTTAAATTAACCCTCAGATTTTCCTTAAAGCGTTGAATTGAATGGAAATAGCGCATCGCAATCAAATTATTCCTTAAAAGTTCCCTACATGAAAGCGCATAATAGAGACACAATCAAAGATCATTAAGTGCTATGAAAATCATAAGTGTTGACAAGGCACTCATAACTATGAAAGCGCATGATACTTATGCCAGGAATTTACTTAACATGATTGTGACTAACAACTTTTACTACTTATGAATATAAGTTCATAACGATTAGGTGAAAATCCCTTATATTCTAGCATCAAATTCATGCATGCAAACTAAGTTGGCTACCTTAATAACCATACAAGAATAAGTTTTGAATAAAACAGTTAAGCAAATTGCATTCACAATTTATCAAATCGCAATTGAAAGTAATCAATTCATATTGCAAGTATAATCATGGTTTCAAATTCCCCTCTAACTATAAAGAAATGAGTTCCTCATGTTCGCAATTAGACAAAGATAACTTGAATTAAACATTGAAAACAAAGATAGAATACACCTAGAAACACTCCAGATGGCTCCTTCTTCTCCTTCCTTAGCTGCGGCACAAGAGGATTGTGGTGGATGGTGTGGTGGATGGATGTAGGTGATTTTTGGTAGAGGGTCGTGGATTAATTGCTGCACAAAGGGTTGTATTTATAGGGCTAGGGAAACCCACGAATTTCTGAAGGAAAGGAATGTGAATTTGGCACAATTCACGAAGGAAAAGGACTAGGGTTCACCAAAATCTGAAGGGAAAAGGATTGCAGGTTCTAGAGCTTTTAGAAAGGTTTGGGACTCCAGATTTTTAGGAGAGGAGATAAGGCCTTCTAGAAACCTATTTTAATGTGTTTTAATCTGAAAATAAATCCCCTTTGCAACTGGAATTAAGTTAGGATAGGATTAGGATATGATAAGATAAGATAAAGTTGGATAAGATTTTGGATAATGTTCCTTCTTTTGAGCTGATTTCTTATCTTCCTTGACTTGGATTTATTTCTTCACTCTTTTCAGCACATTCCTAGCCTCTTGAACTTCAAATTCGTCCATCCATCTTGCTCCATTCATAAGCTATCCATTTGGTGCCCAAAAATGCCTCAAAATGCTCCAAACTGCACTTTCTTGCCAACTTTGTCATATGGACCTACAAACACACGAAAATAGCTTAAAACACTATAATAAACAGAAATTAACTATGAAAATGCAAGAAAACAAGCTAACTAAGTCGCATAAATATGCTCATATCAAATTCCCCCACACTTAGCTTTTGCTAGTCCTCGAGCAAAACAAAGGAAACAAAACGAAACATAACCTAAACCTTCCAATGAAACATGACACATTAAAAATCACTACTTACATAGATTTTAGTTATTCTCACCCTCGAGCACATACTTAATCATAGTCACCATTCACTAGCTCACATTTAATCAATTAAAACAACATTTTGAATGTAGTAACATGCCTTAGAGAATTCCCTCAATTCCTCACAGGATATACTCTCTATTTTCACACAGATTTTCTAACTACACACCCTACACTAGTTATATGTGAGAAGATTGATGTAAACATGTAGACGAACACTCACATATATGTATAACAAAGAAAGCACTTTCTGGAGTTATTAAATATGCTAGATATGATCTTATGAATGGAATGCTACTACTTAGATGCGAGAACTAGTGACACCACATGCTCATACCAATTTTAAACTCCACAAATTGAAACACAGAACACTCAAGATTGAAGTCAAGGGTTGTAACGGGGCTAAGGGTAATGGCTAACAAAGAAAGGATAGGGATAACAAACGTTCTTAAAGCAATAGCAAGCAAAGTAATGAGATTGAAACTTAGAATTCACTTTAGAATGCAGAAATCAACTTTTAAACATAAAGGGAAGCTTCATGCACACTTAAGGCCGAATTCAATGTTTTGGACCCTTTCTTCAACAATCAACACTTAAGGGCTCTTTTCACATCTTTTTCACTCTTTTCCATACTTTTCACAACTTTCCTTTTCTTCTTTCTATTTTCCACGAAATTTTTTTTTTTCTCTTTTCTACCCGTGCCACATTAAAGACTTTGGCACACACATACATCCCTTCCCCCACACTTGTTTTCTGCAATACATTAATCAAAAGGAATTCATCTTGAGTCATGTATTACTATGCTTCAAGAACAAGGGTATGGATGGTCCTAATCTAGGCTAGGTGAGGATAGTGTGGGTTAACAAAGAATATAGGCTACACAAGGCTCAACGGGGTTAAAACCTACAAAACGAATGAACATGGGGGACACGGCAATTTGGCTTAAATGGTGGTCACTACACAACTTCATCTTGAATATGTGTTATGCAAATCAATAACATGCTTTGAATGAAATGGGCATGAGTTCTAGTGTGTGGGACTAAATGATGAAACGCCTTCTAAGTAGTAACCAAGCAAAGAATAATGAGATCATGCAACGACTTTAGAAAACAACAATTGCACAGATTAATAACTCTCCAAATAATGTTTAGGCTCAAGTGTTGGAAAACATGTTGTTGCTTGGTAGATCATAGCCTTGATAATCCCAAGCATCTTCGTTCACAGTGAATTGAGGATGTTGATGAGTTTGATATCCGTGCCCATAAGACACACCAAATGTAGGGATACTTTGCATTGTAGTCCTTCCAGCAATCTGTGACAATTGAGAAGTAAAATTCGCCATTTGGGCTTGAATGTTAGCAAAATCCATGTCTTACTTCTCTAGAACCTGAAATCAAAGAAAGAAAACTAAATCAAATATCAAAAGTAAAATAAATGAAACAAAATCAGAAACGAAAAACAAAAGACACGAAAAAGAAAGATAGGGGGATTAGCAATTTTGCTAATCCCCGGCAACGGCGCCAAAATTTGATGTGAAAATTAACTTGACACACAAATTAAACCCTATTGATGACAATTGTAGTAATGATGCAAGTAGGGATCGTTCTAGACTGGGGATTAACTAGGGATGCTAATCAACACAAATAAGACTCAAAAACACTAAACTAGACTCTATAAACTCAAAACTAACTTAAAACACTCAAAACAGCAAATAACAATAAAAAAGACTCAATTCTAGACCTAACAAGTGATTTGGACGAAAATAGAACTTCAAAGACTCAAAAGACTTAAAGGAAACAAGTTTTGACTCTAAAAACAAGACTTAAAAGCAAGGGGATTGGTTTTGACGAATTTAACTTTTAAAACAGAAACTTTGAAAACAAACTTGGCAAAACCGATTTGATGTAGATTAAGATGGTGAAAGGCTAGTTAGAAGGTTCCTTCTCCACACATGAAACATATGCATACGACTTGATTTCCAATTACTCTTTCAACAAACCATGAATGACAATGCCCCAAATTAACTAGATTGCACCAATTAATTCTCAGATTTCCCTAGATTCCTTCTCAACACTAGTCAAGAAGAATGCACCTCGAACTACCATCGAGGAGGGAATTGGAGTGAGCAACAAAGAATGCACGGCTTCAACCTTGAAGTCACCAAATTTGGCCGAGTGCAACCTTTGTGCATCTGTCCATTGTTCTACCACTTCTATGCCGCACCTAGGTAAGCCACCTAATCCAATTTCAATTCCCATTTCAACTAATCGGTTGTTACCTTGTATGGTGCAGGTACCTAATCAAAGTCAATATGGTGGGCGAGTTCGTGTTGATTTAGAGAAGCACAACACGACACTACGAAAGGATCATTATCCCATTCCATTCAAGGACCCCAAGCATGAAGTGGTTCGAAGGACAAGGCGTAGAGGAAACACCCCTCCATGCCGTGGGGTTCCATAAACCTTCAACAGAGCATCGTCCGGCTGCAAGACGTTAAAGAAAGCGCTACTTGGGAGGCAACCCATGCAATTCAACAGAGGAAGCCCAAGGAATCACTCCAATTCCAGATTTGCATTCCTAAACCCTTCTCTTTGTTGATTCTTTCTAATCTGCCTATTTAGTTGTTTTACTTGTTGTTGTGTGATTCTTTTTGTTTAGTGCGATTTTATGCTTGAAACATTGAGGACAATGTTTGATTTAAGTGTGGGGGGGTAACTAAGGGTTTTAGATGCAAATTCGGGGGATTTTATCCCCCTTAACTTGGAGACTTGTTCCTTGCTGTTTTTAAGTGTTTTTAGTGTGTTTTGGTGTGTTTTAGTGTGTTTTGAAGTAAAAATCCGAAAATCAAAGAAAAATTTGAAAATTTTGTTTTAAAAAACCCAAAAAGAGTTGTTTTTTTGTGTGTTTGTTTTGGTTGTGGTTATAACTTATGAATTCACATGCAATCATAAAAGAAAAAAATCAGTTTTTGTAACATGCTTGAAGGAAGGAACTCAAACTAACGCTACAACCTTGTGAGACTTGAGCCTAAACGTTTATTTGGAGAGTTAAAATCTGTGCATTCTTTGTTTTCTAAAGTCGTTGCATGATCTCATTATTCTTTGCTTGGTTGCTACTTAGAAGGCGTTTCATCATTTAGTTCCAAATGCTAGAACTCATGCCCATTTCATTCAAAGCATGTTATTGATTTGCATAACACATATTCAAGATGAAGTTGTGTAGTGACCACCACTTTAGCCAAATTGCCGTGTATCCCATATCATTTTATGTTTAAGTTTAACCTCGTTGAGCCTTGTTTAGCCTTTGTTGTTTGTTAACCCACATTATCCTTACCTAGCTTAGATTAGGATCATCCTTACCCTTGTTCTTAAAGCATAGTAAAGCATGATTCGAATTGAATTCCTTTTGATCTATGTTGGCAGAAACTAAGTGTGGGGGAAGTATTTTTTTCGTGAGGAATTGTGTGCCATAGGCACGGCAAGGAAAAGAAAAGAAAAAATCTATAAATAAATTCGTGGAAATAGAAAAAAATGAAGAAAAAGTATGAAAAAAGAGTTGAAAAGTTGAGAAAAAGAGTTCCAAAGTATTGTTTGTTGAAGTAAGGGTCCAAAACAATGAATTTGACCCTAAGGAGTTGTTTAAGTCTCCCCCTTGTGTGTTAAAGTTAATTTCTGCAATCTAAGTGAATTCTAAGTCTGAATTTCATTACTTTGCTTACTATCGCTTGAAGAACGTTTGTTTTCCCTCTCTTTTCCTTGTTAACCAATACCCCAAGCCCCGTTACAACCCTTAACTTCTATCTTGAGTGTTGTGTATTTCAATTTGTGGAGTTTGAATTTGGTATGAGCATATGGTGTCACTGGTTCTCGCATCTAAGTAGTAGCATTCCATCCATGAGATCATATCTAAACATGCTTCTTAACTCTTGAAATTGCGTTCTTTGTGATACATATATGTGAGCATTTGTTTTCATATCTACATCAATCCTCTCACATATAACTAGTATAGGGTGTGTAGTTAGAAAATCTGAGTGAAAATTGAGTGCATATCTTGTAAGGAATTGAGCGAATTCTCTAAGGCATGTTACTACATTCAAAACATCGTTTTAATTGGTTAATTGTGAACTAGTAAGTGGTGACTATGATTAAGTATGTGCTCATGTGTAAAGATGACTAAAATCTATGGGGATAACAATTTTTAACATGTCATGTGCATTGGAAATCCCTAAGACAATTGTTGGAAGGTTTAGGTTGTGTTTTAGTTGTTTTGTTTTGTTTTATTTCTTTGTTTTGCTCGAGGACTAGCAAAAGCTAAGTGTGGGGGAATTTGATAGGAGCATATTTATGCGCCTTAGTTAGCTAGTTCTTATGCATTTCCATGGTGTTTTCTTAGTTAAAGTAGTCTTTTAAGCTAGTTTTATGTGTTTTCAGGTTTTAAGGCCAAAGGATGCAAGAAGATGCATTTTGGAGCTTTTTGGAGCAAAATTGGGCTTGGAATGATTATCACATAATTGGAGCCAAGGTTTGGACGAATTTGAGGACTTGAAGATGATGATTCTTACTTGAACAAGGTTTCCTAGTTGAAGTAGGAAAGTGCTTACATGAAGGAGGATTCCTAATCGACGAAGGATTCCTAATCAACGAAGGATTCCTAATTGAAGATGGATTCCTAATCACATGAGGATTCCTAGAAGAACAAGGATTCCTACTCCAACAAGGATTCCTACTTGAAATAGGAAAGTTAAGCCAAAGTTTCCTACTTTGGTTTGATTTTTCCTAAATGTCCCTAAAAGTTCCAGCAATTATGAAGACTTCCTAAGCATTCTAGGACATCAAATACACATTTCTTGCACCTTTTAAACCCTAGCCGAATTTCCCTTGCTATTTCCTTTAAGTTTCTGATCTTATTTCCTGATTCTAGGCTTTAAAACACTTTCCTTTTGTGTTTTAAACCCTAGCCGAATTTCCCTTGCTATTTCCTTTAAGTTTCTGATCTTATTTCCTGATTCTAGGCTTTAAAACACTTTCCTTTTGTGTTTTAAACCCTAGCCGAATTTCCCTTGCTATTTCCTTTAAGTTTCTGATCTTATTTCCTGATTCTAGGCTTTAAAACACTTTCCTTTTGTGTTTTAAACCCTAGCCGAATTTCCCTTGCTATTTCCTTTAAGTTTCTGATCTTATTTCCTGATTCTAGGCTTTAAAACACTTTCCTTTTGTGTTTTAAACCCTAGCCGAATTTCCCTTGCTATTTCCTTTAAGTTTCTGATCTTATTTCCTGATTCTAGGCTTTAAAACACTTTCCTTTTGTGTTTTAAACCCTAGCCGAATTTCCCTTGCTATTTCCTTTAAGTTTCTGATTTTATTTCCTAATTCTAGAATCCTTAGACTTAATTTCTGATTTCCTAATGAACCTAGGGTTTTAATTTCTGTTTTCCTTTAAATAAACCTCCTTGTTGCAGCCACAAAAGGGTCCATTCAGCCACACACTCTCCCAAATTCGTCAAAACCCATCCACAACCTCAGAAACCATTCCTCCTCCATCTCTGCCGATTTCCACCACCATTCTTCATATCCACACCTTCCACACAACACCCACATACCATCCCCAAGCCTTGCCGTGCCTCTATACCATCCATAATCCATTCTACATCACAAAAACAAGCCTTGCCGTGCGATATGATTTGATTACTTCTAATTGCGTTTCATAAGTTGTGAATTCAATTTACTTATCTATGTGAATTACATTGATTTGTGTGTGTTGGTTGAGAGTGCACGCTTAATTATCATGCATAAATTGAATGCTAGGATATAAGGAAATTTCACCTAATCGTTATGGACTTATATTCACAAGTAGTAAAGGTTGATGATCTCAATCGCGTTAAGTAAATTCTTGGCATAAGTTTCATGCAATCATAGTAACAAGTGCTTCGTCAATGCTTATGGTTTTCATAGAATTTAATGATTCTTGCTTGTATCTCTATTATGGAATCATGTAGGGAACTTGTGGGGAAAACTTTGGGTTGTCGTATGCAATTCATCCAATTCAATAACTTAAGGAAAGTCTGAGGGTTAATTTAAGCCGACCTAATTAACTTGGGGCATTGAGAATTCATGGTTTATTGAGAAGCAATTGGAAATCGTTTTGTATGCAAGTGTGACATGTGTGGAGATGAACCCCTTAGCTAGCCTTCCATCCATTCACTTTCACCAAATTCGTTTTAAAATCTGTTCTAGTTTAAAGGGATAAGGCCTTCTAGAAAGGTTGTTTTGTGGCTGATTTCTAGAAAAACAAGGGATAAGGTATGGCACCTTTGTAGGAGTGGATAAGGGCTTCTAGAAACCAATTTTAATGTATCCTAATCTAGTTAGAAACCCTCCTAAGTGGCTGAAATGTGGATAGTTTTAGGATTAGGATAAGATAGGATAGGTTAAGGTTTGTTTGGATAAGATAAGCTAAGATAAGGTTATGGATGATGTTTTGGATAAGATTCCTTTACTTGAGCTGATTCTTTGGCTTTAACTTCCCTTCTTCAAGTAGGAAACCATGCTTGAGTAGGAAACTTCATATGTCTACGAATCCATCTTCAATTAGGACTCCTTCATTGATTAGGAATCCTAATTCATTAAGGAATCCTTCATTCAAGCCATTTCCTTCTTCAACTAGGAAACTTTGTATATTCAATTCTTCAACTTCGAAACACATTCCTAGCTTCTTCAATCCCCCAAATTCGTCCATTCTTTGTGCTTCACATGCATGAACTCCATTCTAGCCCAATTTTTCTCCCAAATGCTCCAAATTGCATCTTTTTGCTCACTTTGTCTCTAAAACCTGAAAACACATGAAAATAGCTTAAAAGACTAACTTAACTAAGAAAACACAACATAAATGCATAAGAACTAGCTAACTAAGGCGCATAAATATGCTCCTATCAACCTATACAGCCACCACTGCATACCCCACAACAATTCCAATCAAATTCAAGTATGTCCATGGATAGTGATCAAATTCTTCAAGTACTAACCTCTTTGACGCAGGACCAACAAAATCAAGACAAGAAGTTGGATAAATTGAAGAGTCAAATGGGAGAGATTATGGAATTCATGGTACAAATTCAAGAGCAAAGTGAACTCTCCAACTCAACTGTTGAAAATTCGAAGGAAGATTTTGAAATCCACGATGCTATCGCTTTGGGAAGTGCTATGGAGGTTGGAGCTGGCCTAAAAACATCCAAACATAGCCTAGAAGTGGATGAGGAGCTGCTGATTGAGGAGGAGGAAGCAGACATACACACGGCAAGGGTAGAACAACCCTTGCCGCAGCCCCTTAAGCCCTCTAACCCACCCACCCCAAGAAAGAAGAGAGTGAAAAAGACATCATGGAAGCCTTCCCAAAGGTGCAAAATGATATTCCAATTCTTGGCACACCCACTCAAGTACCAGATTGTGTTGAAGTGTTCAAAGATACTTGTTGATATGATATTAACTAGCATCAAATTAACCCTCTTTTTATCAATTGTAGTATGGATAAGTAGGGATCGTTCTGGACCGGGGATTAGGAGGGATTGCTAATCTACTCTAAACTGACTTAGAAACACAAAAATAAACTTAAAAACACTTAACAAAACTCACAAGACTCAAAACAAACTTGAAAAACTCAAAACTGCCTAAAAACAACACTAAGGCAGTTTCTGCTCCTAACACAAGTTTTGGACGAAAATTGATTATATCTTGACTCAAAACACTTAAAAACACAATCTAAAACAAGTTCTAACTAATATGACTCAATAAAGTAAAGGGGGTTTGATTTTTGACGAAATTAAACTTGCAAAACAGATTCTAGACGAATTTGGATAAAACTATGGATGATGGGCTAGCTAAGGGGTTCATCTCCACACATGTCACACTTGCATACGAAACGATTTCCAATTGCTTTTCAATAGATTATGAATTCCCAACACCCCAGATTAACCGTGAATTGCACTAATTAACCCTCAGACTTTCCTAAAGTTATCGAATTGGATGAATTGCATACGACAACCCAAAGCATTCCTCACAAGTTCCCTGCATAAATTGCATAACAAAGATACAAGCAAAGATCATTAAGTTCTATGAAAACCATAAGCATTGGCGAGGCACTTGTTACTATGAATTGCATGAAACTTATGCCAAAAATTTACTTAACACGATTGTGATCAACAACCTTTACTACTTTTGAATATAAGTTTATAACGGGTTTTCTCTATATTTTGTTGGCGGTGGATTATGTTTCCAAATGGGTGGAAGCAAAAGCCACCCGTACTAACGATTCCAAAGTGGTGGCAGATTTTGTGAAGTCTAACATTTTTGCTAGGTTTGGCATGCCCCGAGTCCTCATAAGTGATGGTGGTTCACATTTTTGTAATCGCACAATCGAGGCGCTGCTCAAGAAGTATAATGTTACACATAGGGTTTCAACACCCTATCATCCTCAAACAAGTGGGCAAGCCGAGGTGTCGAATCGGGAGATAAAACAGATTCTTGAGAAGACGGTTGGGCCAACAAGAAAAGATTGGAGCTTGAGGTTAGAGGATGCTTTGTGGGCTTATAGGACAGCCTACAAAACACCCATAGGCATGTCCCCCTTTCGGCTTGTTTATGGCAAACCATGTCACTTACCTGTGGAGTTGGAGCACAAAGCTCATTGGGCCGTGAGGAAGTTCAACATGGATGTAGATGAGGCGGGAATTCATCGTAAGCTCCAATTGAACGAACTTGAGGAGATACGGAATGAAGCTTACGAGAATGCTCGCCTTTACAAGGAAAAGACCGAGGCCTTTCATGATAAGATGATCCGCACCAAGTCCTTTGTTGTTGGACAGAAAGTGTTGTTGTTTAACTCTCGTCTTCGTCTATTTCCGGGTAAGTTACGTTCACGTTGGATTGGACCCTTTGTTATTACTAATGTTTTTCCTCATGGTGCAGTCCAAGTTCGTAGCTTCAAAACAGGTCAAGAATTCAAAGTGAATGGGCATCGATTGAAGCCTTACTACGAGAACTTTGTAGAACATGTTGTGGAAGAAACAACCCACTATGCCGTGGGTTCCCATGAGGGTTGATCAAGTGGAGCATCGTCCGGCTGCAAGACGTAAAAGAAAGCGCTTCGTGGGAGGCAACCCATGCAATCAACAAAGGAATCTCTTGGAATCACTCCAATTCCAGTGGTATCTAGGGTGTAGAATGAAAACACATATATATTAGCACCACAAACCCTAGAGAAATCAGGTTAGGCAATGGGCTAGGGTTTAGGTGCGGCAAAGGGTGAAAATCCACAAGGAATTAGGGTTTTGGCCCACTTAGTTTTAGAAAGGGATTTGTATAACCCAAATCCACAAAGAATTAGGTTAAAACAATCAGATTTTTAGTGGGAATAAGGCCTAAGGTGCGGCTAGGGTTAGGGTTAGAGATGGGCCTTCTAGAATGCCCAAAGCCAAGGATAGAAACTCTCAAAAATGGAAACCTCCAAGAATAGAAACTTCCAACTTTAGAAACTTTGGTTTCCAATTCCGAATTCTTTGTTCTTCACTTTCATTTCTTCATTTCTTAAGCTCCTTTGACCTTTAAACTCGTCCATTCCTTGTGCTCCATTAGCATACACAACATTCCAGCTCAATTTTGCTCTAAAATGCTCCATTTTGCACTTCTTTGCATACTTTGTCTCTAAACCTGAAATTGCACGAAAATGACTTTAAACACTAAAATAACTAAAGAAAAACAACATAAATGCACAAGAACAAGCCCACTAAGTCGCATAAATATGCTCCTATCACTTGTTCACCACAAAGAAGGAGTCAAGAAAAAGAAGTGGTTGGAGAATTTCAAGAATTCATTAAAGAGGACGTATTTGAAGTAACAAAGCCCAAAGAAGTTGAGTTTGCTGACACGGGACAAATCACAACCATCGTAGTAAATCTGGCCAAATTCAAAGTCCCTGAAACTTTCAAAGAAGTGGTGTTTGTCATTGAGTTCATGTTGGAGCAAACAAGTAAGCCACCTCCTCGAAATTCAATTTCGTTTTCTACTAACATGCTGTTGATGATTCAGGCACCCACGTTAGAATTTAAACCATTGCCGGATCATTTCAAGTATCACCATCTATTCAAAGATCAATTCCATGCCATGGCCACCAATGGAGCTTAATTAGAGGTATCATCCGGCTAGAAGACGTTAAAGCAAGCGCTTCTTGGGAGGCAACCCATGCAAATAAAGAAGACCTAGGAAGCTCTGGCATCACAACCGGATTTGTGTTCCTAAACCCTACTCTTTATTGCTTTTACTTTGCCATATTTGTCATGTTTGCTAGTTGTGTTATTTGCTTGCTTTTGTGTGAGTCTATGTTTGAAACATTGAGGACAATGTTTGGTTTAAGTGTGGGGGGTAAACAAAGTGTTTTTGTTGAAAAATTCGTAGGATTTTACCACCTAACATTTCAAAGGTTGTTTTCACTGTTTTTTAGTGTTTTTAGTATGTTTTGATGTGTCTTTATGTGGCTTTAAAAGAAAATACAAAAATTCAAGAAAAAATTCGAAAAAGTTTGGAAAAAACCCACAAAAGAGTCATTTTAGAGTTGTTTTTGTGTGTTTGTTTGTGTCTTAGGGTACCTTCCAACACAATGATGAGGATTTGGTTTTTAATTGCATGACTGTTAAAGAAAGTTACAAACATGGGTGGAAGTTTGATATGCTCTTTGGTATATGCTTGGTTATAGTTGTCGTTTACGAATTCACATGTAATCACAAAAGGAAAAAAATCAGTTTTTGTAACATGCTTGAAGGAAGGAACTCAAACAAACGCTACAACCTTGAGAGATTTGAGCCTAAACTTTATTTGGAGAGTTATTAATCTGTGATTTCTTGTTTTCTAAGTCGTTGCATGATCTCATTATTCTTTGCTTGGTTGCTACTTAGAATGCGTTTTATCACTTTAGTTCCAAATACTAGAACTCATGCCCGTTTCATTCAAAGCTTAAAATTGAGTGTATAACATATAATAAGATGAAGTTGTTTAGTAGTTACCACCAGAGCCAGAAAGCCTTCATCCCATGCATTTGTTTTGTAGGTTTAACCTCTTTGAGCCTTATTTAACCTATTTTTGTTGTTAGCCACATTATCCCTACCTAGCCTAGAATAGGACCATCCACACCCTTGTTCTTAAAGTATAGTGGAGCATGACTTAGAGGGAATTCCTTTTGATCAAACATATTGCAGAAATCAAGTGTGGGGGAAGGGAATTTTTGTGTTTTGTGTGCCTAAGTATAGGGAACGGGTAGAAAAAGAAAAAAAATCGTGGAAATAAGAAAAGAAAAGAAAAAGTGTGTGAAAAGAAAGAAAAAGAGTTGAAAATAAGTGAGAATTAACTCACATGTGTTGGTTGTTGGAGAAAGGGTCCAAAAAGCTTGAATTTGACCCTAAGTGTTGCATGAATCTTCCCCTTGTGTTTAAAGTTGATTTTTGCATTCAAAACTGAATTCTAAGTGTCAATTTCATTACTTTGCTTACTATTTCTTTAAGAACGTTTGTTTATCCTTTACCTTTCTTTGTTGACCAATACCCCGAGCCCCGTTACAACCCTTGACTTCAATTTTGAGTGTTGTGTATTTCAATATGTGGAGTTTGGGATTGGTATGAGCATATGGTGTCACTGGTTCTCGTGTCTAAGTAGTAGCATTCCATTCATGAGATCATATATTTGTACACATAATCCAGAAATTGCTTTCTTTGTTTTATACATATGTGAGTATTAGTTTTCTTGTTCACATCAATCTTCTCACATATACCTAGTGTAGGGAGTGTAGTCAGAAAATCTGTGTGAAAATAGAGTATATATCTGGTGAAGAATTGAGGGAACTCTCTAAGGCATGTTACTACCATCAAAACCATGTTTTAAATTGATTTAGTGCGAGCTATGGAATGGTGACGGCGATTAAGTGTGTGCTCGAGAGTAGGGATAACTAAAATCTGTGGGAGTAGTGATTTTTAATATGTCATGTTGCATTGGAAATCCCTGAGGAAAATGTTGGAAGGTCTAGAAAATGTTGGAAAATGTTGCAAGTAGTGGAGGTCGCTTATAAACGATCATGTTAAGTGAATTCTTGGCAAATGTTTCATGCTTTTCATAGTAACAATTGCCTCGTCAATGCTTATAGTTTTCATGAAGTTTAATGATCTTTGATTGTACCTTTATTGTGCTTTTCACGTAAGGGACTTTTAGAGAATGTTTTGAGTTGTTGTATGTGCACTCCCATCCAATTCACTAACTTAAGGAAAACTTGAAGGTTAAAAAAGTGCTATCACAGTTAACCTAGGGCATTGAGGTTCATGGTTTATTGAAAGAAGCAATTGGAAATCAACTTTGAATGCAAGTGTGTCATGTGTGGAGAAGAACCCTCTAGTTAGTCTATCACCCATCAATTCACCTAATTTTGTCTAAGAATCTGTTTACATTGTTCTTGTCTTAATTTACTTATTTTCGTCCAAAATCAACCCCACCTTATTTCTTTGAGTCAAATTAGTTAGAACTTGTCTTAGATTATGTTTTGAAGTGTTTTGAGCCATTAGAAAACCAAATTTCGTCCAAAAGTGTGTTTAGAGCTCAAATGGCGCCGTTGCCGGGGATTAGCAACATTGCTAGTCCCTTGGATTGTTTTATTTCAGTTTGTTTTAATTAATTCCATATTCTGACCTTGTTTTTCTTTCTTGTTTTAGGTACTAGTTTATGACTCGGAGTTCTCATCCGATTTGTGAACACATCTTGGACTTTAACGACGATTTTGAGCGAGAATTGAGACAAAAAAGGAAGAATCCAGAGACTAGTGAATCAAGTTCAAATTCAGAAGCCGAAGTTGAGGTTGAAGATGAGGAACCCACGGCAAGAGTGGGTGAAGTAGAGGAAGCCATGGCACAAGACAATCGTACAATCAAGGAGCTTTCGGCTTCGGGATTGGACAATGCCGCGCCTCTATGTATTCAATATCCCGTGGCTGCCCAAGGAAAGACCAAGGAATTCGAATTGAAGTCAAGTTTGCTACACCACATTCCAAAGTACCATGGGTTGTCCATGGAGGATCCTAACAAGCACTTGAAAGAGTTCGAGGTGGTGTGTTCAAGCATGACTCCAATCAATGTTGACGGGAGCATATTGAAGATGAAGGCCTTTCCCTTTTCTCTCTTCGAAAAGGTAAAAGATTGGTTGTATAAATTAGCTCCCGGAACGGTCACATCTTGGGAGAGCATGAAACAGGCTTTCTTGGAGAAGTTTGTCCCAACTTCTCGAGTCATTCTCCTACGAAAAAGGATAAGTGGAATTCAACAAGATGAAGGTGAGTCTTTTCCTACGTATTATGAACGTTTTAAATCTCTTGTTGCTTCTTGTCCATAGCATCAAATGAAGGAGGAGCTTCTACTACAATACTTCTACGAGGGGCTTCTACCAATCGAACGTCAAATGCTAGATGCCTCTGATGTGAAAATTATGTTGACACTCAAATTAACCCTCTTTTTATCAATTGTAGTAAGTATGTAAGTAGGGATCGTTCTAGGCCGGGGATTAGGAGGGATTGCAAAATCACTTGAAAACTGACTCAAATACGTAAAAACAAGTTTAAAACACTAAACTAGACTAAAAAAATGCAAAACTAAACTTTAAAACACTAAAACAAACCAAAAGACTCAAAACAGCCCAAAAACACTCAAAACTGCCTTAAAACCACAATCTGGGCAGTTTTGAACACTAGACACAAACTTGGACGAAAATTGGTTTTAACTTGACCTAAGACACTTAAAAACACAAACTAAAGTGATTTCTAACTACTATGACTCAACTAAGTAAAGGGGGATTGATTTTGGACGAATTTAACTTTGAAAACAGAAACTTTGAAAACAAACTTGACAACAACGTTTTTAGATAAAGGAAGATGGTGAAAGGCTAGTTAGAAGGTTCCTTCTCCACACATGAAACATATGCATACGACTCGATTTCCAAGTACTCTTTCAACAAACCATGAATGACAATGCCCCAAATTAACTAGATCGACCAATTAATTCTCAGATTTCCGTAGATTTATTGAATTGAATGGGATACGCATTACAATCAAATTATTCTTATCAAGGACCCTAACTATGGAATACGCATGTTACTCTTGCCTAGGATTTACTTAACACAATCGTGACTAGCGACTTTTACTACTTATGAATATAAGTTAATAACGCTTAGGTGAAATTCCCTTATACTCTAGCATCAAATTGATGCATGCATCCTAAATGTGGACCCTCAGTCTACATACATAAACATGGTATCAATCAAATAGATAAGTAAACCACATTCACGATTCATGAAATCATAATTGGAAGAAATCAAGTCATATAAAACATATGATCATGGCTTTGAATTCCCTTCTAACTATAAAGAAATTAGTTCCTCATGTTCGCAAATAAACAAAGATAAATAAATATAAACATTGACATAAAGATAGAAAACACCTAGAATCGCTCCGACAATCCAACGTCTTGAATGGCATACACGGCTCCTAGTTGTCTTCCTTCTTCTCCTTGCAAACTCACAGCACTAGAGGTATGGTTTGGTGAATGGTGTAGTGAAAATATGGTAGAGGATGGTCAGTGATATGTGCGGCAAGGCCTTGTATTTATAGGCTAAAAATCCCCACTCCAAGATAGCCAAGGACAAGGTTTTAAAGACCCAAACTGCATAGGATAATAACATACAATCCTACAAGGAAAACAAGTCAAAAACCCAAAGGGAATGGGAGATAATGTGTGGCACAACGATAGGAGATGATAAGGCTTCTAGAAATCTGAAATTCCAAGGGAAATAAGGTATAGGGTGCGGCACTTATCTAGGAAGGGATAGGGCTTCTAGAAATCCCATTTTAAGCATCCTAATCTAATTAGAAACCCTCATAAATGGCTGGAATGTGGATAGTTTAAGATTAGGATAAGATAGGATAGGATAAGGTTTGTTTGGATAAGATAAGCTAAGATAAGGTTATGGATGAGGTTTTGGATAAGATTCCTTATCTTGAGCTGATTCTTTGACTTTAATTCTTCTTCTTCATGTAGGAAACCTTACTTGAGTAGGAAACTTCATTCGTCTAGGAATCCATCTTCAATTAGGACTCCTACATTGATTAGGAATCCATCTTCATTTAGGAATCCTTCATGTAAGCCCTTTCCTACTTCAACTGGGAAACTTTGTATCTTCAATTCTTCAACTTTGAAACGCCTTCCTAGCTTCATCAATTCCTCAAATTCGTCCATCCCTTGTGCTTCATGTGCATGAACTCCATTTTAGCCCAATTTTGCTCCAAAATGCTCCAAATTGCATCCTTTTGCTCACTTTGTCTCTAAAACCTGAAAACACATGAAAATAGCTTAAAAGTCTACTTTAACCAAGAAAACACAACATAAATGCATAAGAACTAACTAACTAAGGCGCATAAATATGCTCCTATCAAATTCCCCCACACTTAGCTTTTGCTAGTCCTCGAGCAAAACAATGAAACAAAACCTAAACATAACCTAAACCTTCCAACAATCGCCTCAGGGATTTCCAATGGTACATGACACGCCAAAGATCACCACTCACATTGATTTTAGCCATCCCTACTCTCGAGCACATACTTAATCATAGTCATCACTTACTCGCTCACATTTAACCAATTAAAATAATGTTTTGAATGTAGTAACATGCCTTAGAGAATCCCTCAATTCCTCACTAGATATGCACTCGTTTTTCACTTAGATTTTCTAACTACACACCCTACACTAGTTATATGTGAGAAGATTGATGTAAATATGAAAACTAATGCTCACATATGTTATAACAATAAAAGCTTTTTCTGGAATTATGCATGTATGTATATGATCTCATGAATGGAATGCTACTACTTAGACGCGAGAACCAGGGATATCATATGCTCATACCAATTCCAAACTCCACATATTGAAACACATAACAATCAAGATAGAAGCAAAGGGTTGTAACGGGGCTAAGGTATTGGCTAACAAAGAAAGGTAAGGATAAACAAACATTCTTAAAGAATAATAAGCAAGTTATGAAATTGACACTTAGAATTCACTTTTACATGCAAAAATCAATGTTTAAACCCAAGGGGAAGACTCATGCAACACTTAGGGTCTAATTCAACTTTTTTGGACCTTTACTTCAACAACCAACAACTTAGAGCTCATTTTATGCTCTTTCAACTCCGTTTCATACTTTTTCACACTTTTCTCTTTTTTCTTTCTTTTTCTACGAATTTTCTCTTTTTTTTTTCTTTTTTTTTTCTTTTGTCTACCCCGTGCCCTCCTTACTTCTTTTGGCACACAACTTTCCCTTCCCCCACACTTAGTTTTCTGCACAACATTGATCAAAAGGAATTCCCTCTAAGTCATGCTTTATTATCCTTTAAGAACAAGGGTACGGATAGTCCTACTCTAGGCTAGGTAAGGATAATGCGGCTAACAACAAAATTAGGCTAAATAAGGCTCAAAAGGGTTAATCCTACAAAAACAAATGCATGGGTTGAAGGCTTTTTGGCTCTGGTGATAACTACTAAACAACTTCATCTTGTTATATGTTATGCACTCAATTTTAAGCTTTGAATGAAATGGGTATGAGTTCTAATATTTGGATCTAAAATGATGAAACGCCTTCTAAGTAGCAACCAAGCAAAGAATGATGAGATCATGCAACGACTTTAGAAAACAACAAATTCACAGATTATTAACTCTCCAAAGAATCGTTTAGGCTCAAGTCTCCCAGGGTTGTAGCGTTAGTTTGAGTTACTTCCTTCAAGCATGTTACAAAAACTGATTTTTTTCTTTGTGATTACATGTGAATTTGTAAACGACAATGATGACCAAGCATAAACAAAAGAGCATATCAAACTTCCATCCATGTTTGTAACTTTCTTTAACCGTCATGCGATTAAAAACCAAATCCTCATCATTGTGTTCGAAGGTACTCTAAGACACAAACAAACAAAAACAACTTTAAAACGACTCCTTTTGGGTTTTTTCAAAACTTTTTTCAATTTTTTTCTTGAATTTTCGGATTTTCTGGTAAAGCCACATAAAAACACATCAAAACATGCTAAAAACACTTAAAAAC
>VIEB01002068.1:0-24176 GCA_006547085.1 Malus baccata | reverse complement strand
TTAAACCCTTTGGCCGCATATATCACCCCCTCCACAATTCAGAAAATAATCAACCAGCCACTTCCCACTCCTTGCCGCATCCACCATCACCCTAATACCTTTTAGCCGCCACTTCTCCATCCATTCCAGCAACCTTCCATCTCTGCCGAACCATTCCTCTACTCCAGCCACCATTCTACACCTCCATACACCACCCATACCCCTTGCCGCACCACCATACCCTCCTAACTCCCTTCCTAAACCAAACATACACCATCCTTACCCCTTGCCGCACCACCATACCATCCTAACTCCCTTCCTAAACCAAAATCACATCTAAAAATCCCCTAAACCCTCTCTGCCGCAGCAAGGAAAGAAGAAAGAGGAGCTTGACGTGCAGAAATTCAAAGTGGAATTGTTGGGCGTTTTAGGTGTAATCTTTCTTATGTCTTCGATGTTTCAATTCAATAAACTTTGTGTTGTGAGTATGAGGAACTAAACCCCCTTAGTTGGGGGGTAATTCGAAACCATGTACATGCTTGCAATATGATTTGATTACATTCAGTTGTTATTTCATAAGTTGTGGATTCAATTCGTTCATCTATTTGATTGATAACTTATTTGTGTATGTTGATTGAGAGTGCACGCTTAGTTTTCATGCATGAATATGATGCTAGATTATGAGGGAGTTTCACCTAATAGTTACAATCTTATAATCACAAGTAGTGAAGGTCGCTTGAAAACGATCGCGTTGAATGAATTCTTGGCATAAGTTTCATGCAATTCATAGTAACGAATGCTTCGTCAATGCTTATGTTTTTCATAGAACTTAATGATTCTTGCTTGTATCTCTATTATGCAATTCATGTAGGGAACTTGTAGGGAATGTTTTGGGTTGTCGTATGCAATCATCCAACTAAATAACTTATGGAAAAACTGAGGGTTAATTAGTGCAATTCACGGTTAATTTGGGGCGTTGAGTATTTATAATTTATTGGAAGAACAACTGAAAATCGTTTTGTTTGCAAGTGTGACATGTGTGGAGAAGAACCTCCTAACTAGCCTTTTATCCATCCTTTTCATCCAAAAACGTTTTACAATCTGTTTAGTTTTAAGTTTCTGTTTTGTTTTCAATTTTCGTCCAAAACAAATCCCCCTTTATTTTGAAGTCTTAGATTAGTTAGAAAGTGTTTTGATTTGTGTTTCTAAGTGTTTTGATTCAAGTTTTCACCCAAATTCGTCCAAGTTCTTGTTAGGTTCTCAAAACTGCCCAGAAAGTGGTTTTTAGGCAGTTTTGAGTCTTCTAGTTGCTGTTTTGGGTTTTATGTTTGTTTAAGTGTTTTAACCTTTAGTTTTGCATTCTTTGAGTCTAGTTTAGTGTTTTAAACTTTGTTTTTGAGTTTTTAAGTCAGTTTCCAATTGTTTAGCAATCCCTCCTAATCCCCGGTCTAGAACGATCCCTACTTACATCTTTACTACAATTTGACAAAAAGAGGGTTTAATTTGTGGCCTATCTATTTCGCATCAGTGCTCCATTAGCATACACTCCATTCCAGCTCAATTTTGCTCTAAAATGCTCCATTTTGCACTTCTTTGCATACTTCGTCTCTAAACCTGAAATTGCACGAAAATGACTTTAAACACTAAAATAACTAAAGAAAAACAACATAAATGCACAAGAACAAGCTAACTAAGTCGCATAAATATGCTCCTATCAAGAATCCCCAAAAACATTGAGAAGAGCTAGAAACCAGCAAGAACACCATTCACCCAGTTCCGAATCTGACCTTGAAGAAAACGTACAAGAAGAGGAGGAGGAGGCCACGGCAGGGATATTTGAAGAAGTCCAAGGCATGGCGGTGGATAACCGTACACTCAAAGAGCTTTCCGCCTCAGGTTTGGATAATGCCGCACCTTTGTGCATTCAATACCCCACGGCTGCCCAAGGTAAGACGGACGAGTTTGAATTAAAGTCAAGTTTGCTTCATCATATTCCTAAATACCATGGCTTGTCCATGGAAGATCCTAACAAACATTTGAAAGAATTTGAAGTAGTTTGCTCTAGTATGTGTCAAATTCGAAACCATGTACATGTCCCACAAAGGTAAGAATGTGTCAAATTCGGTTCATACTAATGTTTTCCCTTCAAATGTGCCTTTTCCTAGTAGGTTCATGCAAACGAAGAAAGAAGAGGCAGAAAAGGATATCCTTGAAACCTTTAGGAAAGTTCAAGTTAACATACCTTTGTTAGATGCAATCAAGCAAGTTCCCAGGTATGCTAAGGTCTTGAAGGAGTTGTGTACCACTAGGAAGAGGATGTCGACTAAGGAAGTGGTAAAGGTAGGTGAGAATGTGTCCGCCATCTTGCAACGCAAACTACCTCCTAAATGCAAAGATCCAGGTAGCTTTACCATTCCTTGTGTCATTGGGAACACTAGATTTGCATCTGCCATGCTTGATTTAGGTGCTTCCATAAATGTTATGTCATATTCCATTTATGCATCTATGAACTTAGGAGCATTGAAAAATGATGGGGTAATAATACAATTGGCCGATAGATCTAACGCCTATCCAAAGGGAGTTTTGGAAGATGTTCTTGTGCAGGTTAATCATTTAGTCTTCTCGGCGGATTTCTATGTCCTCGAAATGGATGAATCGGACCAAGCTCCTTCGCTGCCCATTCTACTTGGAAGGCCATTCATGAAGACGGCCCGGACGAATATTGACGTGTATAGTGGAACTTTGTCCATGGAATTCGATGGGGAAGTTGTTAATTTTAATCTTTCTGATTCCATTAAATACCCTAGTGAGGACCATTCATGCTTTTCTATTGATATAATTGACTCTTTCGCGCAGGGATATCTCGACGATTTAAATGACGATGCGCTTGAAAAAGTCATTACACGAGGCATGGAACTCAAAACCGAGGGGGCGGATTCTAGTGTAACCCACGGCATACATGGACTGGGCCATGCCGTGCCCCCTAGTGAGGATCTAATTGAAGTTGTGGCTGCCCTTGAGTCCTCACCTAAGCTTGATGGTAAGTATACTACCTGTGAGTCCATTCCCATTTCGACTAACAAATTGCTTCCATCCATAATTCAGGCACCTGTCCTTGTGCTTGTGTAAAGATGACTCAAATCTGTGGGGATAACAATCTTTAACATGTCATGTGCATTGGAAATCCCTGAGGCAAACGTTGGAAGGTTTAGGTTCTGTTTTGGTTAGATTGTTTCGTTTTGTTTTCTTTGTTTTGTTTGTTTTGCTCGAGGACTAGCAAAAGCTAAGTGTGGGGGAATTTGATAGGAGCATATTTATGCGCCTTAGTTAGCTAGTTCTTATGCATTGTTGTTATGTTTTCTTCGTTAAAGTAGTCTTTTAAGCTACTTTCATGTGTTTTCAGGGTTAAAGGACGTATTACATGAAATGATGCAATTTGGAGCTTTTGGAGCGAAAAGTGAGCTTGGATTGAAAAGGACATGCTTGGAACACAAGGTTGGGACGGAATTGAAGAGTTGAAGATTTGAGGTTTCCTACTTGAAGTAGGAGAGTTAAGCCTAAAAGTTTCCTGTTTGGGTCGATCTTTCCTAAATCGGAATTGGCAACCAAAGTTTCTAAAAGTGGAAGTTTCTATTCTTGGAGGTTTCCAATTTCGAGAGTTTCTATTCTCGACTTTGGGCTTTTGGATGACCCATCCTTGCCTCTTGGACCTATGCAGCACCTAAACCCTAACCCAAGCCCACCTAATTAACATGCAAAAATCTGGTTACAAACCCTAGCCCTAGCCCACTTAGTGGCCGAACCCTAGGCCCTTTTCTCTTTAAAAATCTGATTACAAACCCTAGCCCATGTTCACTTAAGTGCCGCACAAACCCTAGCCCAATCTGATTTAATTAGGGTTTTAGGTGCCTATTTATATGCTCCTAAACACCCTAGCCGAAATCACCATTCATTCTACACAAAATCAGAAAATCATTCCAGCCATCCTCCATTCACGCCAGAATCTGTCCATCACCTTTGCCGAGCCAAACCTTCACCCAAATCCATAGTTTCTGACCTAAAACCCTCCTAGCCGTGCCCTACACCTATCCTAGATAGTTTTCCACCATTCCCCCTCATCCAAAGTCATCCAAATTCATCCAAAAACCCCTTAAATCCTCACTGCCGCAGCAAGGAGAAGAAGCAAGTTTCTGTGCAGATTTCAAAGTGGAATTCTTGGGCATTTTAGGTGTAATCTTTCTTACGTCTTTGATGTTTCAATTAAATAAACTTATTGTTGTGAGTATGAGGAACTAAACCCCCTTAGTTGGGGGGTGATTCGAAACCATGTACATGCTTGCAATTTGATTCGATTACATTCAGTTGTTATTTCATAAGTTATGGATTCAATTCGTTCATCTATTTGATTGATAACTTATTTGTGTATGTTGATTGAGAGTGCACGCTTAGTTTTCATGCATGAATATGATGCTAGATTATGAGGGAGTTTCACCTAATAGTTACAATCTTATAATCACAAGTAGTGAAGGTCGCTTGAAACCGATCGCGTTGAATGAATTCTTAGCATAAGTTTCATGCAATTCATAGTAACGAATGCTTCGTCAATGCTTATGTTTTTCATAGAACGTAATGATTCTTGCTTGTATCTCTATTATGCAATTCATGTAGGGAACTTGTAGGGAATGTTTTGGGTTGTCGTATGCAATCATCAAACTTAATAACTTGTGGAAATACTGAGGATTAATTAGTGCAATTCACGGTTAATTTGGGGCGTTGAGTATTCATAGTTTATCGGAAGAACAACTGAAAATCGTTTTGTTTGCAAGTGTGACATGTGTGGAGAAGAACCTCCTAACTAGCCTTTTATCCATTCTTTTCACCAAAATCGTTTTACAATCTGTTTTAATTTAAGTTTCTGTTTTGTTTTAAATTTTCGTCCAAAACAAATCCCCCTTTAGGTTAGAGTCTTAGATTAGTTAGAAAGTGTTTTGATTTGTGTTTCTAAGTATTTTGATTCAAGTTTTCATCAATTTTCGTCCAAATTAGTGTAGGTGCTCAAAACTGCCCAGAAAGTGGTTTTTAGGCAGTTTTGAGCCTTCTAGTTGCTGTTTTGGTTTTTAGGTTTGTTTAAGTGTTTTAACCTTTAGTTTTGCATTCTTTGAGTTTAGTTTAGTGTTTTAAACTTTGTTTTTGAGTGTTTAAGTCAGTTTCCAAGCGTTTAGCAATCCCTCCTAATCCCCGGTCTAGAACGATCCCTACTTACATCTTTACTACAATTTGACAAAAGAGGGTTTAATTTGAGTGCTAGTTAATACCATATCACCTCCTATGATGGAAGTAGTGAAAAAGGAGATCATAAAGCTTCTAGATTGTGGGGTTATCTATCTAATCTCGGATAGTAGGTGGGTTTCGCCCGTTCAATGCGTACCAAAGAAATCCGGAGTGACGGTGGTAGCTAATGCCGAGAATGAGCTTGTCCCTCAACGTATTCAAACCGGTTGGAGGGTGTGCATTGACTATAGGAAGCTAAACACCACCACGAGGAAGGACCACTTCCCATTGCCGTTCATTGACCAAATGCTTGAGAGGTTAGCGGGTTATGCTTTCTATTGTTTTCTTGATGGTTATTCTGGTTATAATCAAATTGTCATTGCACCCGAGGACCAAGAAAAAACCACTTTTACATGCCCGTTTGGTACATTTGCATATCGTCGCATGCCTTTTGGTTTATGTAATGCACCTGCTACATTTCAAATATGCATGATGAGCATATTTTCTGATCACGTAGAAAAGATAATTGAAGTGTTTATGGATGATTTTAGCGTATTTGCTGATTCGTTTGATAGTTGCTTGCATAATCTAAGTGTGATCCTAAAACGTTGTGTTGAAACTAACCTTGTTCTTAATTGGGAAAAGTGTCATTTTATGGTTAAACAAGGCATCGTTTTAGGTCATATAATCTCTGAAAAGGGTATTGAGGTTGATAAGTCGAAAATAGATCTTGTACGTCACTTACCCTCTCCGACTTCGGTTAGAAAGGTTCGTTCGTTTCTTGGCCATGCAGGATTTTATCGTAGGTTTATCAAAGATTTCTCGAAGATAGCACAACCTCTTTGCCGACTCCTACAAAAAGAAGTGACGTTTGAATTCACCAAGGAGTGCACGGAATCATTCAAACACTCAAGGAGTTGTTGACCACGGCACCCATCATTGTTCCACCGGATTGGAGTCTACCTTTCGAGCTCATGTGTGATGCATCCGACTATGCTTTAGGAGCTGTTTTAGGACAAAGAAAGGACAAGAGGCCGCATGTCATTTACTATGCCTCCCGGACGTTGAACGATGCACAATTGAACTACTCCACTATGGAAAAAGAACTCCTTGCCGTTGTCTTTGCTTTAGATAAATTTCGATCATATCTAATTGGAACTAAAGTAATTGGTTTGACTGATCATGCAGCTCTGAAGTACTTGCTCACCAAAAAGGAGGCCAAGCCACGGCTAATTCGATGGTTATTGCTACTTCAAGAGTTCAACATAGAGATTCGGGACAAGAAGGGAAGTGAAAACGTGGTGGCTGACCACCTAAGCCGAATGGTGCGTAATGAGGAGTCTTTGCCGATTTTGGAGACATTCCCCGATGAACAATTGCTGTCCATTAAGGTTAGTGCACCTTGGTATGCCGATATTGTTAATTTTTTGGTGTCAAAACGTATTCCAAGTGAGTTCACTAGGCACCAACGTGATAAACTTAGGCACGATGCACGGTTTTATGTGTGGGATGATCCGTACTTATGGAAATTTTGGTCCGATCAGATTATACGTCGTTGTGTGCACGATTCTGAATGTCATTCAATTTTGAGTTTTTGTCACACATATGCATGTGGAAGGCACTTTGGCACACAACGCACAGCCCTTAAGGTGTTACAATGTGGATTCTAGTGCATTTACGTTGTGTTTCCTTAGTTATTTTAGTGTTTAAAGTCACTTTTGTGTGTTTTCAGATTCTAAGGGCAAATTATGCAAATTGGTGCCTTTTGGAGCAAAATTGGGCTTGGAATGATGATCACATGATTGGAGCAAAAGGAATGGACGTAATTGAAGATTTGAAGAAGTTAGGATTCCTAATCAACGAAGGATTCCTAATCAACAAAGGATTCCTAATCAACGAAGGATTCCTAATCAACAAAGGATTCCTACTCACATGAGGATTCCTAGAAGAACAAGGATTCCTACTCCAATAAGGATTCCTACTTGAAGTAGGAAAGTTAAGGCAAGGTTTCCTACTTTGGTTTGACCTTTGCTAAGTGTCCCTAAGTGTTATCAACTTTGAAGGCTTCCTAAGCACTCTAGGACATCAAACACACATTCCTAATGTGTTTTAAGGCTGTGCCGCATATCCCTTGCCTTTTCCTTTAATTTTCTGATTTTGTTTCCTATTTCTAGAAGCTTTAGACTTAATTTCTTATTACCTAAAATAACCTAGGGTTTTAATTCCTAAAATCCTTTAAATAAACTCCCTTTGTGCAGCCACAAAACATCCATATACTGACCATTCACGCCAGAAACACCATTAGACTCTCAGCCGCACCATTCTACCACCATTCACCCTAGTTTCTGATCTAAAACATACCTAGCCGTCCCCTACATTCATCCTAACCTTATTTCCATTCTTCTATATCATCCATAACTCCCTAAACTCACCCCCAACCGTTGTGCCGCAACAAATGAGAGGAAGAAGAAGTGCTTGAAGGTTCTAGTTGTTCAACATTGAATCGTTGGAATATTTAGGTGTTCTCTTTCTTATATTTACAATGTATAAATCTGTTTTCCTTTGTTTTGTGAACATGAGGAACTAAGCCTTTTTGGCCAGGGGGTTATTCAATACCATGATTATGCTTGCAAGATGAATTGATTACGTCTAATTGTTATTTCATGAATTGTGAATGCAATTTGCTTAACCGTTTGATTGATGACTTATTTTGTGTGTTGATTAAGGTGGTCAACTTAGTTTTCATGCAGGAATTTGAAGCTAAAATATAAGGAAGTTTCACCTAATAGTTACAACCTTATATTTGCAAGTAGTGAAGGTCGCTTATAAACGATTGTGTTAAGTGAATTCTTGGCAAAAGTTTCATGCTTTTCATAGTAACAATTGCCTCATCAATGCTTATAGTTTTCATGAAGCTTAATGATCTTTGATTGTACCTTTATTGTGCTTTTCACTGATAAGAGCATATTTATGCGACTTAGTTAACATGTTTTCTTGCATTTATTAAGTTAGTTATTGCTTATAAGAATGTTTTAAGCTATTTTCGTGTGTTTGTAGGTCCTAATAACAAAGTTGGAAAGAAAGTGCATTTTGGTGCAATTTGGAGCAATTTTGGGCCAAAATGGATTGCATGCATATGGAGCAAGTGAGATGGATGTTTTTGGTGTTTTAAAAAGGGTTTCAACACATGCAAAAATTTGAATAATGAAGTTGAAGTGCGGAAGTGTGCAGATACATACACTTAAGGAACAATTTGAAAGAAAAGAAGAGAAAGATGCCATTTGTTGGATGATAGGAGCATATTTATGCGCCTTAGTTTAGCTTGTTCTTGTGCATTTATAGTGTTTTTCCTTAGTAAAGTAGTCTTTTAAGCTAGTTTTATGTGCTTTCAGGTTTTAAGGGCAAAGTATGCAAAGGGAAGCATTTTGGAGCCTTTTGGAGCAAATTAGAGCTTGGAATGAAGATCATCTGCTTGGAGCCATAAGGATGGACGAAATTGAAGACTTGAAGATGATGATTCCTAGTTGAATTAGGTTTCCTAGTTGAATTGGGAAACCTAGAAGATTGAATTCCCTACTTGAACAAGGTTTCTTACTTGGAGTACGAAATGTAAACCCCAAATGGCATCAAGTTGCAGCTACCAGGAAAAGATTTCCAAGTCCAAGAAGGAAAGGTTTCCAAGATGAAGAGGGAGAAGCATTCCAAGTCAAGGGAGGATTGAGACATGTTTTCCTAATGCTAGAAGGACTCCTAAGTGTTGTAGGACACAAATGAGAAGTTTCTAGAGTGTTCCCCTTCTTGCCGTGAGTTTCCTACATTTCCTATCAGTTTTGGGGCTTTCTAGAAGCCCTATCCCTAATCCATACATTGGTCCCGCACCCTAGCCTTCTAGATGCCCTAATCCCTTGCCTTGCAAGGCTTTCTAGAAGCCTTATCCCCCTTGACCTTTGCCGCACCCTTATTCCCTTATCCTTTAGGATTTCTGATTGTTTTAACCTATTTCCTTGTGGATTTGGCTTTCTACAAGCCTTAAACCTGATTTACCTAGGGTTAGAAGCCTATATAAAGCAGCCGCACACATCCATTCATTCATTCACTCCACAAAATCAGAAATTCGCCCAAACCTCTCCACACCTTTGCCGCAGCCACCAAACACCCTTCTCCCTAGTTTTTAAGTTCTTGCCGTACCATTCCCTTTCCCTAAACACTACTACATCCCTCCATAACTATTCATCCATACACCTAAGGCCCTAAACCTGTCCCTAGACCCTTTGCCGCACCAAGGAGGAGGTGAGAATGTTTCCGCTGTTTTGCAAAGAAAACTACCTCCTAAATGCAAAGATCCAGGTAGCTTTACAATTCCATGTGTTATAGGCAATACTAAATTTGAACATGCTATGTTAGATCTAGGAGCTTCAATTAACGTCATGCCATACTCAATATATGCATCCATGAACTTAGGGGAACTTAAAAACGATGGTGTTATAATTCAATTAGCCGATCGTTCTAATGCATATCCGAAAGGAGTTTTGGAAGATGTGTTGGTGCAGGTGGATAACTTGATATTTCCAGCGGATTTCTATGTCTTAGAGATGGAGGACTCACCAAATGTCACCCCATTGCCGATTCTACTTGGGAGGCCCTTCATGAAAACAGCACGCACCAAGATCGATGTGTTCAAAGGGACGTTGACAATGGAATTTGATGGGGAGATTATTAACTTTAATATTTCTGAAGCTATGAAATTTCCTAAAGATGATCATTCTTGTTTTTCTATTGATATATTGGATGAATTGGCGCAGGATTATCTTGACATGTTGGAAGACGATCCACTCGAATCGACAATTGCACAAGGACTTGGCACAAAACCCAATCTGGCCGTACCTAAGGAGGAGCATGCCGAGCTTGTGGCTGCCTTGGAATCATTGCCCCAACATCATGGTAAGCCGTCTAACCCAATTCCAATTCCCGTTTCCACTAAAACGTTGTTACCTTCTGTGATTCAGGCCCCCGTTCTTGAACTTAAACCATTGCCGGATCATTTAAAGTATGTATTCTTGGGAGATGAAGAGACGTTGCCCGTCATTGTCTCTTCATCACTCACGGCCTTAGAGGAAGAAAAGTTGATTCGGGTGTTGAAAGAGCACAAAACAGCCATCGGATGGACATTGGCCGATATTAAGGGAATTAGCCCTACAACATGCATGCATCGCATATTCCTAGAAGAGGGGGCTAAACCAACTCGAGAGGCTCAACGCCGACTCAACCCTCCGATGATGGAAGTTGTGAAAAAGGAGATTATAAAGCTTCTCGATTGCGGAGTGATTTATCCAATCTCGGATAGCCGTTGGGTCTCACCGGTTCAAGTTGTCCCGAAGAAGTCAGGAGTCACTGTGGTGAAGAATGCCGAAGATGAGCTTGTGCCAACCCGTATCCAAACAGGTTGGAGAGTGTGCATTGATTATAGGAAGCTCAACAACACCACAAGGAAGGACCACTTTCCACTACCATTCATCGATCAAATGTTAGAAAGGTTAGCCGGTCATTCTTTTTATTGTTTTCTTGACGGTTATTCGGGATATAATCAAATTGTCATAGCTCCGGACGACCAAGAAAAGACCACCTTCACATGCCCATTTGGTACTTTTGCTTACCGGCGCATGCCATTCGGATTATGCAATGCACCGGCCACGTTCCAACGATGTATGGTAAGTATCTTTTCCGATTTTATTGAGAAGATTATCGAAGTATTCATGGATGATTTTAGTGTCTTTGGCGATTCGTTTGATGGGTGCTTGGAAAATCTCACATTAATCTTAAAACGATGCGTTGAAACGAACCTTGTTTTAAATTGGGAAAAGTGTCACTTTATGGTAAAACAAGGCATCGTTTTAGGGCATATCGTTTCTGAAAGGGGAATTGAAGTTGATAAATCGAAAATAGATCTTGTACGCTACTTACCCTCTCCAACTTCGGTTAGAGAGGTTCGTTCTTTTCTTGGCCACGCAGGATTTTATAGGCGATTCATCAAGGATTTTTCAAAGATTTCCACACCCCTATGCCGACTTCTCCAAAAGGATGTGACCTTCGACTTCAACGAGGAATGTGAAAAGGCGTTCAAACACCTCAAAGAGATGCTCACTTCGGCCCCCATCATTCGGCCACCAGATTGGAGCATTCCGTTCGAGCTTATGTGCGATGCATCCGATTATGCTCTAGGCGCTGTTTTGGGACAAAGGAAGGACAAACAGCCACACGTCATATATTATGCCTCTCGGACCTTGAACGATGCGCAATTGAACTATTCCACAACGGAAAAAGAACTTCTTGCTGTTGTTTTTGCTTTAGATAAGTTTCGTTCTTATTTACTTGGTACTAAAGTAATAATTTACACTGATCATGCAGCGTTGAAGTACTTGCTCACGAAAAAGGAGGCTAAACCAAGGCTTATTCGATGGATGCTTCTCCTCCAAGAGTTTGATCTCGAAATCCGAGACAAGAAAGGAAGTGAGAACGTTGTGGCTGATCACTTGAGCCGTTTGGTGCATGAAGAAGATGTTGTGCCGATCCCAGAGACTTTCCCAGATGAGCAATTGATGTCGATTGAGGTTAGTATGCCATGGTATGCAGATTTAGTTAATTATTTAGCATCTAAAGTCATTCCAAGCGAGTTCAATAAAAACCAACGTGATAAACTTAAACATGATGCACGAAATTATGTGTGGGATGATCCTTACTTATGGAAATATGGCTCTGATCAAATCATTCGTAGGTGTGTGCATGATTCTGAAATTCATTCTATTTTAAACTTTTGTCACACTTATGCATGTGGAGGTCACTTTGGCACTCAGAGGACTGCACGTAAAGTACTTGAATGTGGTTTTTATTGGCCTACTGTTTTTAAGGATGCTAGAACTTTTTGCATTGCATGTGATCGTTGTCAACGAACTGGAAATATAGGACCAAAAGACCAAATGCCGCAAAGCCCCATATTTAATGTTGAAATTTTTGATGTGTGGGGCATAGATTTTATGGGTCCTTTTCCTTCATCTCATGGTTTTGTTTATATTCTACTTGCGGTTGATTATGTTTCGAAATGGGTGGAAGCAAGAGCCACCCGTACTAATGATTCTAAAGTGGTTGCAGATTTTGTTAAGACTAACATTTTTGCAAGGTTTGGAATGCCGCGGGTACTTATAAGTGATGGGGGCTCCCATTTCTGCAATCGCACCATTGAAGCACTACTCAAGAAATATGGTGTCACGCATAAGGTGGCAACACCTTATCATCCTCAAACAAGTGGACAAGCGGAGGTGTCAAATAGAGAAATCAAGCAGATTTTGGAGGAGACCGTAGGGCCAAACCGGAAAGATTGGAGCTTGCGCTTAAATGATGCATTATGGGCGTATCGGACGGCCTACAAAACACCAATTGGAATGTCCCCATTTCGGCTAGTTTATGGGAAACCATGCCATCTTCCGGTTGAGTTAGAGCATAAAGCACATTGGGCCATCAAAACCTTTAATATGGACATGGATGCCGCAGGTCTACATAGGAAACTTCAAATGAACGAGCTTGAGGAAGTTAGGAATGAAGCTTACGAGAACTCTCGTATTTACAAGGAGAAAACGAAGGCATTCCATGACAGGATGATTCGGAGCAAGACGTTCTCTGTCGGGCAGAAAGTGCTACTTTTCAATTCTCGCCTTCGGTTGTTTCCAGGTAAGTTGCGTTCTAGGTGGATTGGACCTTTTATTGTTACTAATGTCTTTCCGCATGGTGCAGTTCAAATTCAAAGTTTGAGGACGCAACAAGAGTTCAAAGTCAATGGACATCGTTTGAAGCCATATTTCACACCTTTTGAGGAGGAGACCGTGGAGGAAGTCAATCTCCAACCCGTGGGCCCTATTCAAGCTTGATTGGAAGCATCGTCCGGCTGGAAGACGTTAAAGCAAGCGCTTCTTGGGAGGCAACCCATGCAAATAAAGACGACCTAGGAAGCTCCGGCATCACAACCAGATTTGCGTTCCTAAACCCTACTCTTTATTGCTTTTACTTTGCCATATTTGTCATGTTTGCTAGTTGTGTTATTTGCTTGTTTTTGTGTGAGTCTATATTTGAAACATTGAGGACAATGTTTGGTTTACGTGTGGGGGGGTGAACAAATTGTTTTTGTTGCAAAATTCGTAGGATTTTACCACCTAATCAAAGGTTGTTTTTCATTGTTTTTAAGTGTTTTTAGAATGTTTTGATGTGTTTTTATGTGGCTTTACCAGAAAATCCGAAAATTCAAGAAAAAAATGTGAAAAAGTTTTGAAAAAAAACCCAAAAAAGAGTCATTTTAAAGTTGTTTTTGTGTATTTGTGTCTTAGAGTACCTTCCAACACAATGATGAGGATTTGGGTTTTAATTGCATGACCGTTAAAGAAAGTTACAAACATGGATGGAAGTTGATATGCTCTTTTGTTTATGCTTGGTCATCGTTGTTGTTTACGAATTCACATGTAATCACAAAGTAAAAATCAGTTTTTGTAACATGCTTGAAGGAAGTAACTCAAACTAACGCTACAACCTTGTGAGACTTGAGCCTAAACGTTTATTTGGAGAGTTAAAATCTGTGATTTGTTGTTTTCTAAAGTTGTTGCATGATCTCATCATTCTTTGCTTGGTTGCTACTTAGAAGGCGTTTCATCATTATAGATCCAAATATTAGAACTCATACCCATTTCATTCAAAGCTTTAAATTGAGTGCATAACATATAACAAGATGAAGTTGTTTAGTAGTTATCACCAGAGCCAAAAAGCCTTCTACCCATGCATATTGTTTTGTAGGATTAACCCCTTTGAGCCTTATTTAGCCTATTTTTTGTTAGCCACATTATCCTTACCTAGCCTAGAGTAGGACTATCCATACCCTTGTTCTTAAAGGATAATAAAGCATGATTTAGAGGGAATTCCTTTTGATCAATGTTGTGCAGAAACTTAAGTGTGGGGGAAGGGAAAGTTTGTGTGCCAAAAGAAGTAAGGAGGGCACGGGTTAGACTAAGAAAAACAAAAGAAAAAAAAAAAGAAGAGAAAATTCGTAGAAAAACAAAGAAAAAAAGAAAAAAGTGTGAAAAATATGAAAAGGAGTTGAAAAGAGCATAAAATGAGCTCTAAGTTGTTGGTGGTTGAAGCAAGGATCCAAAAAGTTGAATTAGACCCTAAAGTGTTGCATAAGTATTCCCCTTGGGTTTAAACATTGATTTTTGCATGCAAAAGTGAATTCTAAGTGTCAATTTCATAAATTGCTTATTATTCTTGAAGAATGTTTGTTTATCCTTACATTTCTTTGATTAGCCAATACCTTAGCCCCGTTACAACCCTTTGCTTCTATCTTGATTGTTATGTGTTTCAATATGTGGAGTTTGGAATTGGTATGAGCATATGATATCCCTGGTTCTCGCATCTAAGTAGTAGCATTCCATTCATGAGATCATATACATACATTCATAATTCCAGAAAATGCTTTTATTGTCATAACATATGTGAGCATTAGTTTTCATATTTACATCAATCTTCTCACATATAACTAGTGTAGGGTGTGTGGTTAGAAAATCTGAGTGAAAATTGAGTGCATATCTAGTGAGGAATTGAGGGATTCTCTAAGGCATGTTACTACATTCAAAACATTGTTTTAATTGATTAAATGTGAGCTAGTAAGTGATGACTATGATTAAGTATGTGCTCGAGAGTAGGGATGGCTAAAATATATGTAAGTGGTGATCTTTGGCGTGTCATATAACATTGGGAATCTCTGAGGCGATTGTTGGAAGGTTTAGGTTATGTTTAGGTTTTGTTTCATTGTTTTGCTCGAGGACTAGCAAAAGCTAAGTGTGGGGGAATTTGATAGGAGCATATTTATGCGCCTTAGTTAGTTAGTTCTTATGCATTTATGTTGTGTTTTCTTGGTTAAAGTAGACTTTTAAGCTATTTTCATGTGTTTTCAGGTTTTAGAGACAAAGTGAGCAAAAGGATGCAATTTGGAGCATTTTGGAGCGAAATTGGGCTAAAATGGAGTTCATGCACATGAAGCACAAGGGATGGACGAATTTGAGGAATTGATGAAGCTAGGAAGGCGTTTCAAAGTTGAAGAATTGAAGATACAAAGTTTCCCAGTTGAAGTAGGAAAGGGCTTACATGAAGGATTCCTAAATGAAGATGGATTCCTAATCAATGTAGGAGTCCTAATTGAAGATGGATTCCTAGACGAATGAAGTTTCCTACTCAAGCAAGTATTCCTACATGAAGAAGAAGAATTAAAGCCAAAGAATCAGCTCAAGATAAGGTATCTTATCCAAAACCTCATCCATAACCTTATCTTAGCTTATCTTATCCAAATAAACCTTATCTTATCCTATCTTATCCTTATCCTAAACTATCCACATTTCAGCCAATTAGGGGGGTTTCTAACTAGATTAGGATGCTTAAAATGGGATTTCTAGAAGATCTTAACCTTATCCTACACATAGGGTGCTTAGAACCTTTCTAGAAACCCCTAAAAATCTGCCTTGTATGATCCTTCTAGAACCCTAACTTTGTGCCGAATTTTCTACCCTATTTCCTTTAGGATTTTGGTTTCTAGAAGCCTTATCATTTCACACTCTTTGTGCTGCACCTTATCTCCCAATCCCTTTGGGTTTTTGACTTGTTTTCCTTGTAGGATTGTATGTTATTATCCTATGTAGTTTAGGTCTTTAAAACCTTGTCCTTTGCTACCTAGGAATGTGAATTTTCAGCCTATATATACAACCCATTGCTGCACCTATTCATTCACCATCCTCTACCATATTTTCTCTACATCATTCATCCATCACACCCTCATTGTGCCGTGACTTGCAAAGGAGAACAAGGAAGACAACTTGGAGCCGTGCATGCCATTCAAGACGTTGGATTGTTGGAGCGTTTCTAGGTGTTTTCTATCTTTATGTCAATGTTTATATTTATTTATCTTTGTTTATTTGCGAACATGAGGAACTAATTTCTTTATAGTTAGAGGGGAATTCAAAGCCATGATCATATGTTTTATATGACTTGATTTCGTCCAATTATGATTTCATGAATCGTGAATGTGGTTTACTTATCTATTTGATTGATAACATGTTTGTGTATGTTTATTGAGGGTCGACACTTAGTTTGCATGCATGAATTTGATGCTAGAGTATAAGGGAATTTCACCTAATCGTTATTAACTTATATTCATAAGTAGTAAAAGTCGCTAGTCACGATTGCGTTAAGTAAATCCTAGGCAAGAGTAACATGCGTATCCCATAGTTATGAATGCCTCGTCAATGCTTATGATTTCCATTGAACTTAATGATCTTTGATATGTGTCTCTATCATGCGTATTCCATAGTTAGGGTCCTTGATAAGAATAATTTGGTTGTAATGCGTATCCCATTCAATTCAATGAATCTAGGGAAATCTGAGAATTAATTGGTCGATCTAGTTAATTTGGGGCATTGTCATTCATGGTTTGTTGAAAGAGTAATTGGAGATCGAGTCGTATGCATATGTTTCATGTGTGGAGAAGGAACCTTCTAACTAGCCTTTCCCCATTCTATTTCATCAAAATCGTTTTCATTAAAGTTTGTTTTTGAAGTTTATGTTTTAAAGTCCAATTTCGTCAAAATCAATCCCCATTTACTTAGTTGAGTCATAGTAGTTAGAAATCACTTTAGTTTGTGTTTTTAAGTGTCTTAGGTCAAGATAAAATCAATTTTCGTCCAAGTTTGAGTCTAGTGTTCAAAACTGCCCAGATTGTGGTTTTAAGGCAGTTTTGAGTGTTTTTGGGCTGTTTTGAGTCTTTTGGTTTGTTTTGGTGTTTTAAAGTTTAGTTTTTCATTCTTTGAGTCTAGTTTAGTGTTTTAAACTTGTTTTTACGTATTTGAGTCAGTTTTCAAGTGATTTTGCAATCCCTCCTAATCCCCGGTTTAGAACGATCCCTACTTACATACTTTGCTACAATTGATAAAAAGAGGGTTAATTTGAGTGTCAACATAATTTTCACATCAAATTTTGGCGCCGTTGCCGGGGATTAGCAACTTTGCTAATCCCTTGGATTGTTTTATTTCAATTTGTTTAATTGAGTCCAGATTTTTACTTTGTTTTGTTTCTTGTTTTCAGGTACTAGTTTATGACTCGGAGCTCTCATCCGGTTCGTGAACACATCTTGGACTTTGACGACGATTTTGAACGAGAGTTGAGACGAAAGAGGAAGAACCCGGAACCTAGTGAATCAAGTGCAAGTTCCGAGTCCGTTTCTGAATTTGAAGAAGAAGTGGAAAACATGGCAGCGGACGACCGAACGATCAAGCAGCTTTCCGCTTCCGGATTGGATAATGCCGCACCTCTATGTATCCAATACCCTAGGGCGGCTCCGGACAAAACTGCCGAGTTCGAATTGAAGTCAAGTTTACTACACCATATTCCGAAGTACCATGGGTTGTCCATGGAGAGTCTTTTGAGTCTTTGAAGTTCTATTTTCGTCCAAATCACTTGTTAGGTCTAGAATTGAGTTTTTTTTTATTGTTTCTTGCTGTTTTTAGTGTTTTAAGTTAGTTTTGAGTCTATAGAGTCTAGTTTAGTGTTTTTGAGTCTTATTTGTGTTGATTAGCATCCCTAGTTAATCCCCGGTTTAGAACGATCCCTACTTGCATCATTACTACAATTGTCAACAATAGGGTTTAATTTGAGTGTCAAGTTAATTTCCACATCAAAGTGGCTGAAAGTTGATGTTTGCAAGATGAAATGATGCAAAACATGTGTGTGAAAGTTGTCTAACAGCTAGTACATGTGGAAAAGGGATGGAATACATGGCAAATGCATCAGAAATTGAAGAATGAAGGCACATGGACAGCTACAAAGGAATTGAATTAGCAAAAGCGGAATGATTGCCTTTTGTTAAAGGCAAGACACAATGATAAAAGATCATGTAAACTAGCTGTTTTTGCATCATTTTGGTCTTTGTTTGTACTTGAGTGATTCTTTGCTTTGGAGCTTCTATAAATAGGGAGTGAAGGGAAGAACACTACATCAAAAACACAATCAGCCACACCACCCATTCTCCATCCATTCTTTTAGCCAAACCCATCTACACATTCATACACTACGTCACAAACACATTTTCAGCCATCTTTCTCTCTTTTCCCACACCCCCCCCCATCCATCCTAAACACCACCATACCAACTCCCATCCATTCCTCCATACAAATACCATCCAAACCTATCCCCAAAACCTTGTGCCGCAGCAAAGAGGAAGGAGGAGAAGCCTTGGACGTGCATGCCATTCAAGTTAGGATCGTTGGAGCGTTTAGGTGTTTTCTTTCGTTTTATTTCAATGTTTAAATTCTATACTCTTTGTTTTGTACGTATGAGGAACTAAACCCCCCCTTGGCTAGGGGGGATTCGAAACCTTGTTTATGCTTGCTATATGATTTGATTACTTTCAATTGCGTTTCATAAGTTGTGAATTCAATTTACTTATCTACATGAATTAAAACTGATTTGTGTGTGTTGGTTGAAAGTGCACACTTAATTTTCATGCATAAGTTTGATGCTAGGATATAAGGGAATTTCACCTAATCGTTATGAACTTATATTTAAAAGTAGTAAAGGTTGTTGATCACAATCGTGTTAAGTAAATTCTCGGCATAAGTTTCATGCAATTCATAGTAACGAGTGCCTCGTCAATGCTTATGATTTTCATAGAACTTAATGATCTTTGCTTGTATCTTTGTTATGCAATTCATGCAGGGAACTTGTGAGGAATGCTTTGGGTTGTCGTATGCAATTCATCCAATTCGATAACTTTAGGAAAATATGAGGGTTAATTAGTGCAATTCCCGGTTAATTTGGGGCGTTGAGAATTCATGGTTTATTGAGAAGCAATTGGAAATCGTTTTGTATGCAAGTGTGACATGTGTGGAGAAGAACCCCTTAGCTAGCTGTCCATCCATTCACTTCTATCAAGTTCGTTTTAGAATCTATTCAATTTACAAAGTTTGTTCTTGTTTTCAATTTTCGTCAAAACTCAATCGCCATTTATTTTGAAGTGTTAGATTAGTTAGAAATCAATTTAGTTGTGTTTTTAAGTGTCTTGAGTCAAGTCATAACCCAATTTCGTCCAATTTAGTGTTAGGTGTTCAAAACTGCCCAAAAATTGTTTTTAAGGCATTTTTGAGTGTTTATTTGCTGTTTTGAGCCTTTTGGTTTGTTTTGGTGTTTTATAGTTTAGTTTTGCATTCTTTGAGTCTATTTTAGTGTTTTAAACTTTGTTTTTACGTTTTGAGTCAGTTTCAAGTGATTTGGCAATCCCTCATAATCCCCGGCAACGGCGCCAAAAATTTGATGCGAAATATATAAGCACACAAATTAAACCCTCTTTTTATCAATTGTAGCAAAGTATGTAAGTAGGGATCGTTCTAGGCTGTTTTAAACAAAGTTTTTACGTTTTGAGTCAATTTCTAGTGATTTGGCAAACCCTCCTAATCCCCGGCCTAGAACGATCCCTACTTACATACTTTGCTACAATTGTTAAAAAGAGGGTTTAATTTGTGTGCTTATATATTTCGCATCAAATTTTTGGCGCCGTTGCCGGGGATTAGCAACATTGCTAATCCCTTGGATTGTTGTATTTCAGTTTGTTTTAATTAATTCCAGATTCTGACCTTGTTTTGTTTTCTTGTTTTTAGGTACTAGCTTATGACTCGGAGTTCTCATCCGATTCGTGAACACATCTTGGACTTTGACGACGATTTTGAGCAAGAATTGAGACGAAAAAGGAAGAATCCAGAACCTAGTGCATCAAGTTCAAATTCAGAAGCCGAAGTTGAGTTTGAAGAAGAGGAACCCACAGCAAGAGTGGGTGAAGTAGAGGAAGCCATGGCTGATATGATATTAACTAGCACTCAAATTAACCCTCTTTTTATCAATTGTAGTATGGAATGTAAGTAGGGATCGTTCTAGGCCGGGGATTAGGAGGGATTGCTAAATCACTTGAAAACTGACTCAAATACGTAAAAACAAGTTTAGAACACTAATTTAGACTCAAAGAATGCAAAACTAACCTTTAAAACACTTAAACAAACCAAAAGACTCAAAACAGCAAGTAAACACTCAAAACTGCCTTAAAAACAATTTTTGGGCAGTTTTGAACACCTAACACTAAATTGGACGAAATTGGGTTATGACTTGACTCAAGACACTTAAAAACACAAACTAAATTGATTTCTAACTATTTTGACACCTGAAAATAAAGGGGGATTTGGTTTTGACGAATGATGTGAAAATTAACTTGACACACAAATTAAACCCTATAGATGACTATTGTAGTATATGAGCAAATAGGGATCGTCCTAGACCGGGGATTAACTAGGGATGCTAATCAATGTGAAACTGACTTAAAAACATAAAAACAAAGTTTAAAACACTAAACTAGACTCAACGAATGCAAAACTAAAGTTTAAAACACTTAAACAAACCTAAAACTCAAAACAGCAACCTAATGACTCAAAACTGCCTAAAAACCACTTTCTGGGCAGTTTTGAGAACCTAAGACTAATTTGGACAAAATTGGACTATAACTTGACTCAAGACCCTTAAAAACACAAACTAAATCAATTTCTAACTAATCTAACACTTTAAAATAAATGGGGGATTGATTCTTACGAAATTGAAATTAAAACAGAAACTTGTAAACAAACTTCAAACAAAACAGATTGTGATGAAATAGAATGATGAGTAGCTTAGTTAGCGGGTTCCTTATCCACACATGAACATATGCATATAATTTGATTCCCAGTTATGACTTCAACAAACAATGAATGACAATGCTCCAAGTTAATTAGATTCGCTTAAATTAACTTTCAGATTTCCCTAGATTCATTGGATTGAATGGGATACGCATTACAACCAAATTATTCCTCATCAAAGTCCCTAACTATGGAATACGCATGATAGAGACATTCAACAAAGATCATTAAGTTCAACGGAAATCATAAACATCGACTAGGCATTCATAACTATGGAATACGCATGTTAATCCAACCTAGGGTTTACTTAAACACAATCGTGACTAGCGATCTTTACTACTCATGAATATAAGTTCATAACGATTAGGTGAAATTCCCTTATATTCTAGCATCAAGTTTAGGCATGCAAATTAAGGGTCGACCCTCAACCCACATACATAAACAAGTTCTTAATCAAAACAGAAAAGTAAACCACGTCTAAAGTTCATGAATTCATAACTGGAGTAAATCAAATCATAACCAACATATGTTCATGGCTTCAAATTCGCCTCTAACTAAAAAGAAATTAGTTCCACACGTTTAACATAATTGAAGAACGAATTAAATTAAACATGAAAACAGAAACAAGGGAACAAAGAACTCTAGAAACTCCAATGGTTGAAGATTGCATGCGGCAAAGCCTTCCTCCTCCAATGGAAGTCACGGCAAAGCTCCTCTCTTTGGTGGAATGGATGTGTTGCGGCAAAAGGATGGGGGAAGGTTAGAAAATATGGAAGAATGGTGCTAGATGGCTTGCGGCAAGGAAGAAAAATGGCTAGAATTGTGTTTTTGGGATTTTTGGATGTGTAGAATGGTGTGGCTGGAAGTATGGACGAAAATTAGGTGATTCAACCCTAAAATATGTATTTATAAGCACCACAAAACCCTAGAGAAATCAGCACAAGTAATGGGCTAGGGTTTAGGGGTGCGGCTAGGGTTAAAATCCACTAGGAATTAGGTTAAAACAATCAGATTTTTAGCGGGAATAAGGCCTAAGGTGCGGCTAGGGTTAGGAACCACAAGGAATTTAGGGTTTAGGTCATCTAAAAGCCCAAAGCCAAAAATAGAAACTCTCGAAAATGGAAACCTCCAAGAATAGAAACTTCCAACTTTAGAAACTTTGGTTTCCAAATCTGAATTCTTTGTTCTTCACTTTCATTTCTTCATTTCTTAAGCTTCTTTGACCTACAAACTCGTCCATTTCTTGTGCTCCATTAGCATACACAAATTCCAGCTTAGTTTTGCTCTAAAATACTCCATTTCGCACTTCTTTGCATATTTTGTCTCTAAAACCTGAAATGGCACGAAACAGACTTTAAACATTGAAATAACTCAAGAAAAACAACATAAATGCATGAGAACAAGCCCACTAAGTCGCATAAATATGCTCCTATCAACGAATTTGAAAACAAAACAAAAACTTTGTAAAACAAAACAGATTGTAAACGAATTTGGTTTAAATGAATGGATGGAAGGCTAGCTAAGGGGTTCATCTCCACACATGTTATACTTGCATTCGAATCGATTTCCAATTGCTTTTCAATAAACCATGAATTCTCAACGCCCCAAGTTAATTAGGTCCGCTTAAATTAACCTTCAGATTTTCCTAACGTTATTGAATTGGATGATTGCATACGACAACCCAAAGCATTCCCCACAAGTCCCCTACATGATTGCATAATAGAGATACAAGCAAGAATCATTAAGTTCTATGAAAACCATAAGCATTGACGAAGCACTTGTTACTATGATTGCATGAAACTTATGCCAAGAATTTACTTAACGCGATTGAGATCATCAACCTTTACTACTTGTGAATATAAGTCCATAACGATTAGGTGAAATTTCCTTATATCCTAGCATCAAATTCATGCATGCAAATTAAGTGTCGACCCTCAACCAACATACACAAATCAGTTTTAATTCTTGTAGATAAGTAAATTGAATTCACAACTTATGACACGCAATTAGAAGTAATCAAATCATATTGCAAGCGTAAACATGTATTTCGAATCCCCCCTAGCCAAGGGGGGTTTAGTTCCTCATACTCGCAAAGCAAAGATACATAAATTTAGAAATTAAAATCCAAAGAAAGAAAACACCTAGAACGCTCCAACTTGGCAGCAAGCTCATCAACGAATTCTCCTTCCTCCTTGCTGCGGCAGAGAACTTTAGAACAGGTTTTTGGGGTTATTTGTGGTGTAGAATGGATGGGGAATGGTATGGGAAGGTTTAGGGTTGATGGGGGTACGGCTAGGGATGATTTTGGGCAGAATTTTGGGACTTTGGTGATGGGAAGGTGCGGCAGAAATCAAGGGCAGGTTTCTGGCATGAATGATTGTGTATGGGAGATGATAATCTGATCTAGGGGTTATAATGTGTATATATAGGCATCCAAAACCCTAGGGTAATCAGATTAGGGTTTCTAGAAGCCCAAATCCACCAGAAATTAGGTTAAAACAATCAGATTTTTAGTGGGAATAAGGCCTAAGGTGCGGCTAGGGTTAGGGTTTAGAGATGAGCCTTCTAGAATGCCTTGCAAGGCAAGGAAATCAGATATTCTAGAGGCCTAGGTGCGGCTAGGATTAGGGTCCACAAGGAATTAGGGTTTAGGTCATCTAAAAGCTCAAAGCCAAGAATAGAAACTCTCGAAAATGGAAACCTCCAAGAATAGAAACTTCCAACTTTAGAAACTTTGGTTTCCAAATCTGAATTCTTTGTTCTTCACTTTCATTTCTTCATTTCTTAAGCTCTCTTGACCTTCAAACTCGTCCATTCCTGGTGCTCCATTAGCATACACTCCATTCCAGCTCAATTTTGCTCTAAAATGCTCCATTTTGCACTTCTTTGCATACTTCGTCTCTAAACCTGAAATTGCACGAAAATGACTTTAAACACTAAAATAACTAAAGAAAAACAACATAAATGCTTAAGAACAAGCCAACTAAGTCGCATAAATCTGCTCCTATCAAATTCCCCCACACTTAGCTTTTGCTAGTCCTCGAGCAAAACAAAGTAACAAAACAAAACAAAAACACAATCTAAACCTTCCAACAATTGCCTCAGGGATTTCCAATGCACATGACATGTTAAAAA
>VIEB01002066.1:0-14943 GCA_006547085.1 Malus baccata | reverse complement strand
TTCAATTAGAAAGACAACTCTAGTGAGACTAGGAAGTTGCTCTTCTCAAAGGGAACGTACCCTTTGACTCCCAAAGAAATAATGCGTAAATAGAATCCTTTATGCATACGCAGAAAGGTGATTTACGTATTTCATATTGTATGAAAAACGTTGATATGAATTGTACCTAGATCGGTACAAGACAATATCAATGCAAGCCCAGGATCAAAACCATGGCAACTGTCAAGTGAATCCTTAAGTATTTGAGAAATACTAAAGGATAGATTCCTCAAAGATTGAGGAAGAATTAGAGTAACGTAAAGGAAGCGTAAATGTATTAGATTATGAATCTAATCCATCATTGGATGTTTCTTCATTAAGAATGAAGAGATAATCAGATATCTCTTTATTATGACTAAAGAGATATTTGGATGGAAACATTAAAGTAATGACTTTAGTGTGTTCCATTATGAATGCAAAATATATTGCCATATAGAAACTTACAACAATGTTGTTTGGATGGGAAAGTTCATTTATGAACTCTCTATTCGGTTCCAACCAGAAAGTGTATGACACTAATGGGGCGATAGCTCAAGCCTGGGAATCAAGGTCTCATCAAGATCCGAACACAAATGAGAGACTGAACCACATGATTGAGAATCATGTATAATGGTGACGTCGTTATTCTCAAGGTTGCTTCTATGGATAACATATAGATATCCATTGCCTAGGCCTACTACTCAGCCATTTTTGAAATAACTACAGAAGAGGTATCATCACTGATGACCAAGCTGATTGGCTCTAGTGCAAGTGGGAGATTGTTGGAAATGTGCCCTAAAGCCAATCATGTGATGATACTTTACGGACATTTCACATGTTAAACTAATCTAGTTTTACATATAAAGGGCAAAGATTATTGTTTGAGCCGTCTCATATAAATGTTATATGCTTAAACGATAAAGTCCAAGGAATATGTGATTGGGAGAATGTAATCTAATGAAGTTAGATTCATGAGACCATTCTTTCGTAGACACATCCTAAACGTTCCTGATCATAGGATTGCCAATTGGGCGTTGACAGTCCGTTAAGATCAGTACGTACTATGTCTTCTCTCAGGGAGAGTGATTAGTCTCGAGTCATTGGTGTGTGTGACATCAAGACAAGTACGGTAGGTGCTCAATAGAGAATGAGTTCACTGAACGCGATTAACGAAGAGTTCTCATATTCCATGTCACATGAGAACTCATGGTTGAGATAATGCAAATTAGTCCTTTGACCTGAGGCATCATAGTTGTCTTGTGGTTAAGACCTTGATCTTTGATTATGTCAAAGTCACTCCATCAGGAGGGTGTCCACGGCATCGTTGGGGTCAAGTGACTTAGCTATGGAGACAAGTGAATGCGCAACAAGGGATCTCTAACCTTCAAACCGTTTGAGGGAGAATACTCTATGATATGATTTGAATCTCTGATCAGAGTATGAATGAGATTAGGGAATGCGTTCCGAATCACATTCAAGGTAATCATATAAGCACAAGACACACATTGGATAGTAGACATGAGAAAATAAACTATCAAACCAAACAATGTGGTCAAGAGTATTAGATTAGAGAAGGACCGTATTGCATTTGTAATCCCGAACTGAATAGGTTCTCTAACCTCTTCTGATTAGCTTGGGTAACCATGATATGCTGCTAGGTGTCACTCATGGTTTGTGGAAGCCCTAAACGTGTGTAATCACTAAAGGGAGAATTGAAAATAGTTTCAATTCACAATCGATGTAAAATGGTTTTAATCGCCCACTACCTCGCTAAAAGGAACCTAATGGATCGCACACCATAAGAGGTGGAGATTGGAGATTAAACGGAAATGAGTAAGAATGATTAAATGGTTTAATCATTTATTTATGGCAAGGATTAATTAATATGTTAATTAATCAAACGAATAAGTTCGTTAAAGACCTTCGGGATAGTTTTGGACCTTAAGGCCCAATGGGCTTCGAACGTCAAGCCCATTAACTTAAGTTGTATGACAATTTAATGAATAAAGATTCATTAAGGCCCAAAAGCCCAAATCCCTTTAGGTGGCCGGCCATAATAGAATGAATTAGGGTTTAGGGTTTGTTTTGGAGAAAATTGGAGAGAACATGTCTCTCCTTTTCTCTCTAAAGAGGCCGTCTCCTTGGGGGGTGTATCTAGCAATCCCACTACTCCAAGGTCACTCATTTCTTCTCCAATCTAACCTTGGTGAAGATACTTAGAGGTTCTCAATTTTGGGAACTTGGAGAAACCTATTCTTCCATCCAAATCCATAGATTTTAGATGCAAGGAATGAAGGCCCTCTCTTTGGGTGATTAGCCTTTGCTTATGCAAAGAGGAATCTACAAAGGTATATATTTCTCAACTCACTTTGATTTGAGTTGAATCTTTGTTCACCAATCTACTAGGCTTTGAATTTCTTGGTTAATGTTTTGTTTTTAAGTGCATGCAAGCATGGTTCCGCCTTTAATTTTTAATTGCAAGCTTATAGATGTTGCTTAAATGAACATGTTTTCACAAAATAATCCTTCAGAAGTTGTGTAGTTACCACCACCTTAGCCAAACTGCCGTGTATCCCATATCATTTTATGTTTAAGTTCAACCCCTTCGAGCCTTGTTAGCCTACATTCTTTGTTAACCACATTATCCTCACCTAGCCTAGTTTAGGACCATCCATACCCTTGTTCTCAAAGCATAGTAAAGCATGATTCAAAACGAATTCCTTTTGATTAATATATGGCAGAAAACAAGTGTGGGGGAGGTGTTTTCATGTGAGTTAGTGTGCCATAGGCACGGCATTGAAAAAAAAAAAAAAAAAAAGAGAAAACAAAAAAAAGAGAGTTGAAAAGATGTGAAAAAGAATTCTAAAAATGTTGTTTGTTGAAGAAAGGGTCCAAAACATTGAATTCGGCCCTAAATATTGCTTGAATCTTCCCTTCGTGTTTAAAAGTTGATTTCTGCAATCTAAGTGAATTCTAAGTTTCAATTTCATTACCTTGCTTGCTATTGCTTTAAGAACGTTTGTTATCCTTATCCTTCATTTGTTAGCCAACACCCCAAGCCCCGTTACAACCTTTGACTTCAATCTGGAGTGTTATGTGTTTCAATTTGTGGAGTTTGAATTTAGTATGAGCATATGGTGTCACTAGTTCTCGCGTCTAAGTAGTAGCATTCCATTCATGAGATCATATATAAACATGCTTATTCACTCCAGAAATTGCTTTCTTTGTGATACATATATGTGAGCATTCGTTTTCATATCTACATCAATCTTCTCACATATAACTACTATAGGGTATGTAGTTAGAAAATCTGAGTAAAAATTGAGTGCATATCTTGTAAGGAATTGAGTGAATTCTCTAAGGCATGTTACTACATTCAAAACATTGTTTTAATTGATTAATTGTGAACAAGTAAGTAGTGACTATGATTAAGTATGTGCTTAAGTGTAGAGATGACTCAAATCTGTGGGGATAACATGTCATGTTCATTGGAAATCCCTGAGACAAATGTTGGAAGGTTTAGATTGTGTTTTATTTGTTTTGTTTCGTTTTATTTCTTTGTTTTGCTCGAGGACTAGCAAAAGCTAAGTGTGGGGGAATTTGATACGAGCATATTTATGCGACTTAATTGGCTTGTTCTCGTGCGTTTACATTGTGTTTCCTTAGTTATTTTAGTGTTTAAAGTCATTTTCGTATGTTTGTAGGTCTTAATAACAACGTTGGCAAGAAAAGTGCATTTTGGATCAATATTGGGCTGAAATGGATTGCATGCATAAGGATGGACGTTTTGGGCATATGTGTGTAAGTGTGTGTGTGCAAATGCAACGGTAAACAATGACAACTCATACACATGCCCACACAAGCTGCACATGCAAAGGAACACATGGGGCACACAGCACATGGCAGAAAATGTGTGTGTTTTGTGGTTGAAATGATGAAGCATGTGTGTGTAAATGTAAAGCAAGCACATGGCAGAAAATGTGTGTGTTTTGTGGTTGAAATGATGAAGCATGTGTGTGTAAATGTAAAGGGGAAACATGACAACACACACCCACACAAGCTGCACATGCAAAAGAAATGGAGTGATCCTCTCTCAAGCCTATAAATACCACCTCCCATATTCATCAAAGAGAACAGATTTTTCTCTTTGTCTTTGCCGTGAGTTTTTCACCACCATTCTCTCCAAATTCAGCTCAAAATCACCCCTAGCCACACCACCCATCAGCCCTAAACCTTTCCATACCATTCCCCATCCATTCTACACCATAAAAACCACCCAAACCTTGTCCAAAACCTCTCTGCCGCAGCAAGGAAGAAGGAGGAACTTTGGATGCACCTACTGCCAAGTTGGAGTGTTTTAGGTGTTCTCTTTCTTTGAATTTTAATGTCTAATTTTATGTATCTTTGCTTTGCAAGTATGAGGAACTAAAACCCCCTTGGCTAGGGGGGGATTCAAAACCATGTTTATGCTTGCTATATGATTTGATTACTTCCAATTGCGTTTCATGAATTGTGAATTTAATTTACTTATCTCTATGAATTAAAACTAATTTGTGTATGTTGGTTGAGAGTGCACGCTTAATTTTCATGCATAAGTTTGATGCTAGGATATGAGGGAGTTTCACCTAATCGTTATGAACTTATATTCATAAATAGTAAAGGTAATCACAATCATGTTAAGTAAATTCTTGGCATAAGTTTCATGCAATTCATAGTATTTATGCAAGTGTGACATGTGTGGAGAAGAACCCCTTAGCTAGCCTTCCATCCATTCACTTTAACTAATTTCGTTTTAAAATCTGTTTAGTTTAGTTACTTGTTTTGTTTTTAAATTCGTTCAAAATCAATCCCCCTTTACTTTGTTGATTCATATTAGTTAGAAATCAATTTAGTTTGTGTTTTTTAAGTGTCTTGAGTCAAGTTATAACCAATTTTCGTCCAAATTCTTCGTTGGTGTCAGAAACTGCCCAGAAAGTGTTTTTAAGGCAGTTTTGAGTCTTTTGGTTGCTGTTTTGAATCTTTTTGTTTATCTTAGTGTTTTAAACTTTAGTTTTGCATTCTTTGAGTCTAGTTTAGTGTTTTAAACTTTGTTTTTAAGTTTTGAGTTAGTTTTCAAGTGATTTGGCAATCCCTCCTAATCCCCGGCCTAGAACGATCCCTACTTACATACTGAGGGTTTAATTTGTGTGTTAATTTAATTTTCTCATCACTTGGCTAGAGGGGATTCAAAACCATGTTTATGCTTGCTATATGATTTGATTACTTCTAATTGCGTTTCATAAGTTGTGAATTCAATTTACTTATCTATATGAATTAAAACTGGTTTGTGTATGTTGGTTAAGAGGGCCCGCTTAGTTTGCATGCATGAATTTGATGCTAGGATATAAGGGAATTTCAATTAATTGTTATGAACTTATATTCACAAGTGGTAAAGGTTGTTGATCACAATCGCGTTAAGTAAATTCTTGGCATAAGTATCATGCGCTTTCATAGTTATGAGTGCCTCATCAATGCTTATGATTTTCATAGAACTTAATGATCCTTGCTTGAATCTCTATTATGCGCTTTCATGTTGATAGGAGCATATTTATGCGACTTAGTTAGCTTGTTCTTGTGCATTTATGTTGTTTTTCTTTAGTTATTTTAGTGTTTAAAGTCATTTTCGTGCAATTTCAGGTTTAGAGACGAAGTATGCAAAGAAGTGCAAAATGGAGCATTTTAGAGCAAAATTGAGCTGCATTGGAGTGTATGCTAATGGAGCACAAGGAATGGACGAGTTTGAAGGTCAAAGGAGCTTAAGAAATGAAGAAATGAAAGTGAAGAACAAAGAATTCAGATTTGGAAACCAAAGTTTCTAAAGTTGGAAGTTTCTATTCTTGGAGGTTTCCATTTTCGAGAGTTTCTATTCTTGGCTTTGGGCTTTTAGATGACCTAAACCCTAATTCCTTGTGGACCCTAACCCTAGCCGCACCTAGGCCTCTAGAATATCTGATTTCCTTGCCTTGCAAGGCATTCTAGAAGGCCCATCTCTAAACACTAACGCTAGCCGCACCTTACGCCTTATTCCCACTAAAAATCTGATTGTTTTAACCTAATTTCTGGTGGATTTGGGCTTCTAGAAACCCTAATCTGATTACCCTAGGGTTTTGGATGCCTATATATACTCATTATAACCCCTAGATCAGAGAATCATCTCCCATACACAATCATTCACGCCAGAAATCTGCCCTTGATTTCTGCCGCACCTTCCCATCACCAAGGTCCTAAAATTCTGCCCAAAATCATCCCTAGCCGTACCCCCATCAACCCTAAACCTTCCCATACCATTCCCCATCCATTCTAGACCACAAATAACCCCAAAAACCTGTTCTAAAGTTCTCTGCCGCAACAAGGAGGAAGGAGAATTCGTTGATGAGCTTGCTGCCAAGTTGGAGCGTTCTAGGTGTTTTCTTTCTTTGGATTTTAATTTCTAAATTTATGTATCTTTGCTTTGCGAGTATGAGGAACTAAACCCCCCTTGGCTAGGGGGGGATTCGAAACCATGTTTATGCTTGCTATATGATTTGATTACTTCTAATTGCGTTTCATAAGTTGTGAATTCAATTTACTTATCTACAAGAATTAAAATTGATTTGTGTATGTTGGTTGAGGGTCGACACTTAATTTGCATGCATGAATTTGATGCTAGGATATAAGGAAATTTCACCTAATCGTTATGGACTTATATTCCCAAGTAGTAAAGGTTGATGATCTCAATCGCGTTAAGTAAATTCTTGGCATAAGTTTCATGCAATCATAGTAACAAGTGCTTCGTCAATGCTTATGGTTTTCATAGAACTTAATGATTCTTGCTTGTATCTCTATTATGCAATCATGTAGGGGACTTGTGGGGAATGCTTTGGGTTGTCGTATGCAATCATCCAATTCAATAACGTTAGGAAAATCTGAAGGTTAATTTAAGCGGACCTAATTAACTTAGGGCATTGAGAATTTATGGTTTATTGAAAAGCAATTGGAAATCGTTTTGAATGCAAGTATAACATGTGTGGAGATGAACCCCTTAGCTAGCTTTCCATCCATTGTTTTAAACCAATTTCGTTTTAAATTCTGTTTTTGATTTACAAGTTTATGTTTTGTTTTCAATTTCGTAAAAACCAAATCCCCCTTTGTTTTCAAGTGTCAATTTAGTTAGGAAGTGTGTTAGTTTGTGTTTTTAAGTGTTTTGAGTCAAGTTAAAACCTATTTTCGTCAAAATCTTGTTTAGAGTCCAAAACTGCCCAGAAAGTGGTTTTAAGGCAGTTTTGAGTGTTTTTGTGTTGTTTTGAGTCTTTTGGTTGCTGTTTTGAATCTTTTTGTTTATCTTAGTGTTTTAAACTTTGTTTTTACGTTTTTGAGTCAGTTTTCAAGTGATTTAGCAATCCCTCCTAATCCCCGGCCTAGAACGATCCCTACTTACATACTTACTACAATTGATAAAAAGAGGGTTTAATTTGAGTGCTAGTTAATATCAGATCATGTAGGGAACTTGTGGGGAATGCTTTGGGTTGTCGTATGCAATTCATCCAATTCAATAACTTAAGGAAAATCTGAGGGTTAATTTAAGCGGACGTAATTAACTTGGGGCGTTGAGAATTCATGGTTTATTGAGAAGCAATTGGAAATCGTTTTGTATGCAAGTGTGACATGTGTGGAGAAGAACCCCTTAGCTAGCCTTCCATCCATTCACTTTAACCAATTTCGTTTTAAAATCTGTTTAGTTTAGTTACTTGTTTTGTTTTTAAATTCGTCCAAAATCAATCCCCCTTTACTTTGTTGTGTCATATTAGTTAGAAATCAATTTAGTTTGTGTTTTTAAGTGTCTTGAGTCAAGTTATAACCAATTTTCGTCCAAATTCTTCCTTGGTGTCAGAAACTGCCCAGAAAGTGTTTTTAAGGCAGTTTTGAGTGTTTGTTTGCTGTTTCGAGTCTTTTGGTTTGTTTTGGTGTTTTAAAGTTTAGTTTTGCATTCTTTGAGTCTAGTTTAGTGTTTTAAACTTGTTTTTACGTATTTGAGTCAGTTTTCAAGTGATTTAGCAATCCCTCCTAATCCCTGGCCTAGAACGATCCCTACTTACATACTTTGCTACAATTGATAAAAAGAGGGTTAATTTGAGTGCTAGTTAATATCATATCAGCCATTATTTCCTCATCCCTCACGGCACAAGAAGAAGAGAAACTAGTGTGTGTTTTGAAAGAGTTTAAATCTACCCTAGGTTGGACCTTGGCCGATATCAAGGGTATAAGCCCTACAACCTGTATGCATCACATATTTCTTGAGGGGGGGCCAAACCAACTAGAGAGGCTCAACGTCGTCTCAACCCTCCGATGATGGAAGTTGTGAAAAATGAGATAATCAAGCTCCTTGATTGTGGAGTGATTTATCCCATCTCTGATAGCCGTTGCGTTTCACCTATCCAATGTGTGCCCAAGAAATCTGGAGTAACGGTTGTAGAAAACGCGGAGAATGAGCTTGTGCCCACCCGAATTAAAACTAGTTGGCGAGTGTGCATTGATTATAGGAAGCTCAACGCCACCACAAGGAAGGATCACTTCCCATTGCCGTTCCTAGATCAAATGCTTGAGAGGTTAGCGGGTCATTCCTTTTATTATTTTCTTGATGGTTATTCCGGTTATAATCAAATTGTCATTGCATCGGATGATCAAGAAAAGACCACTTTTACTTGTCCCTTTGGGATGCTTGCATATCGACGCATGCCATTCGGCTTGTGCGGTGCTCCTGCCCCGTTTCAAAGGTGTATGGTTAGCATATTTTCTGACTATGTTGAAAGGATTATTGAGATATTCATGAATGATTTTAGTGTGTTTGGTAATTCATTTGATAATTGCTTGGATAATCTCACTTTAATCTTGAAACGTTGTGTTGAAACAAACCTTGTGTTAAATTGGGATGAATGCCATTTTATGGTTAAACAAGGTATTGTTTTGGGTCATATAATCTCTCAAAAAGGAATTGAGGTTGATAAGTCTAAAATAGATCTTGTGCGCTACTTACCCTCTCCTACTTCGGTGAGAGAGGTTCGTTCTTTTCTTGGTCATGCAGGATTCTATCGACGATTTATCAAGGACTTTTCCAAAATTGCATAGCCCCTATGCCGTCTCCTACAAAAGGAAGTGTCTTTTGAGTTCAACGAGGCGTGTGAGCAAGCATTCAACCATCTCAAGGACTTACTCACCACGGCACCAATCCTCACTCCACCAGATTGGTCCATTCCCTTTGAGCTAATGTGTGATGCATCGGATTATGCACTTGGAGCTGTTTTGGGCCAAAGGAAAAACAAGCTGCCACATGTTATTTATTATGCTTCTCGTACCTTAAATGATGCATAATTAAATTATTCCACAACTGAGAAAGAGCTTTTGGCTGTTGTCTTTGCATTAGATAAGTTTAGATCATATTTAATTGGCACTAAAGTCATTGTTTTCACTGACCATGCAGCCTTGAAGTACTTGTTCACAAAGAAAGAAGCTAAACCTAGACTCATTCGTTGGATGCTTCTACTTCAAGAGTTTGATATCGAAATTAAGGACAAAAAGGGGAGTGACAATGTAGTTGCCGACCATCTAAGCAGGTTAGTGCATGAAGAGGAGGTTCTTCCCATCTCTGAAACATTTCCGGATTAACAACTCTTGTCCATTAAGGTAAGTGAGCCTTGGTACGCAGATTTGGTGAATTATTTGGTGACTAAACAAGTTCCTAGCACCCTAAACAAATTCCAACGTGATAAACTTAAGAAGTATGCTAGATTTTATGTTTGGGATGACCCATACTTATGGAAATATTGATCAGATCAGATTATAAGAAGATGTGTGCGTGAATCAGATTTTCACTCAATTTTAAGTTTTTGTCACACATATGCAAGTGGGGGTCATTTTGGCACCCAAAGGACAGCTTTTAAAGTTCTTGAATGTGGTTTTTATTGGCCGACTTTGTTTAAAGATGCTAGAACCTTTTGTTTAACGTGTGATCGCTGCCAAAGGACAGGTAATATAGGCCAAAAAGATCAAATGCCGCAGGTACCCATCTTTGTTGTTGAATTTTTTTATGTTTGCGGTATTGATTTTATGGGTCATTTTCCTTCATCTTTTGGTTTCAATTACATATTACTTGCAGTTGATTATGTTTCAAAGTGGGTGGAAGCGAAAGCCACTCGAACTAACGATTCTAAAGTTGTGGCAGATTTTGTGAAAACTAATATCTTTTCTAGATTTGGGATGCCTAGGGTGCTAATAAGTGATGGAGGGTGATGTGAAAATTATGTTGACACACAAATTAAACCCTATTGATGACAATTGTAGTAATGATGCAAGTAGGGATCGTTCTAGATCGGGGATTAACTAGGGATGCTAATCAACACAAATAAGACTCAAAAACACTAAACTAGACTCTATAGACTCAAAACTAACTTAAAACACTAAAAACAGCAAGAAACACTCAAAAAAAACTCAATTCTAGACCTAACAAGTGATTTGGACGAAAATAGAACTTCAAAGACTCAAAAGACTTAATGGAAACAAGTTTTGAGTCTAAAAACAAGACTTAAAAGCAAGGGGTTTTATTTTGACGAATTTAACTTTTAAAACAAAAACTTTGAAAACAAACTTGACAAAAACGATTTGATGTAGATTAAGATGGTGAAGGGCTAGTTAGAAGGTTCCTTCTCCACACATGAAACATATGCCTACGACTCGATTTCCAGTTATTATTTCAACAAACCATGAATGACAATGCCCCAAATTAACTAGATTGCGCCAATTAATTCTCAGATTTCCCTAGATTCATTGAATTGAATGGAATACGCATTACAACCAAATTATTCTTGTCAAGGACCTTAACTATGGAATACGCATGATAGAGACACATATCAAAGATCATTAAGTTCAATGGAAATCATAAGCATTGACGAGGCATTCATAACTATGGAATACACATGTTACTCTTGCCAAGGATTTACTTAACACAATCGTGACTAGCGACTTTTACTACTTATGAATATAAGTTAATAACGATTAGGTGAAATTTCCTTATACTCTAGCATCAAATTCATGCATGCAAACTAAGTGTCGACCCTCAATCAACATACATAAACATGTTATCAATCAAATAGATAAGTAAACCACATTCACGACTTATGAAATCATAACTGGAAGAATGATAGGAGCATATTTATGCGCCTTAGTTAGTTAGTTCTTATGCATTTATGTTGTGTTTTCTTAGTTAAGTTAGTCTTTTAAGCTATTTTCATGTGTTTTCAGGTTTTAGAGACAAAGTAAGCAAAAGGATGCGATTTGGAGCATTTTGGAGCAAAATTCGGCTAAAATGGAGTTCATGCACATGAAGCACAAGGGATGGACGAATTTGAGGGATTGATGAAGCTAGGAAGGCGTTTCAAAGTTAAAGAATTGAAGATACAAAGTTTCCTAATTGAAGTAGGAAAGGGCTTACATGAAGGATTCCTAATCAAAGAAGGAGTCCTAATTGAAGATGGATTCCTAGACGAATGAAGTTTCCTACTCAAGCAAGGTTTCCTACATGAAGAAGAAGAATTAAAGCCAAAGAATCAGCTCAAGATAAGGTATCTTATCCAAAACCTCATCCAAAACCTCATCTTAGCTTATCTTATCCAAATAAACCTTATCTTATCCTATCTTATCCTTATCCTTAACTATCCACATTTCAGCCAATTAGGGGGGTTTCTAACTAGATTAGGATGCTTAAAATGGGATTTCTAGAAGATCTTAACCTTATCCTACACAAAGGGTGCCTAGAACCTTTCTAGAAACCCCTAAAAATCTGCCTTGTATGATCCTTCTAGAACCCTAACTTTGTGCCGAATTTTCTACCCTATTTCCTTTAGGATTATGGTTTCTAGAAGCCTTATCATTTCACACTCTTTGTGCTGCACCTTATCTCCCAATCCCTTTGGGTTTTTGACTTGTTTTCCTTGTAGGATTGTATGTTATTATCCTATGTAGTTTAGGTCTTTAAAACCTTGTCCTTTGCTACCTAGGAATGTGAATTTTCAGCCTATATATACAACCCATTGCCGCACCTATTCATTCACCACCCTCTACCAGATTTTCACTACACCATTCACCAATCATACCTCTAGTGCCGTGAGTTTGCAAGGAGAAGAAGGAAGACAACTTGGTGTCGTGCATGCCATTCAAGACGTTGGATTCTCGGAGCGTTTCTAGGTGTTTTCTATCTTTATGTCGATGTTTATATTTATTTATCTTTGTTTATTTGCGAACATGAGGAACTAATTTCTTTATAGTTAGAGGGGAATTCAAAGCCATGATCATATGTTCTATATGACTTGATTTCGTCCAATTATGATTTCATGAATCGTGAATGTGGTTTACTTATCTATTTGATTGATAACATGTTTGTGTATGTTTATTGAGGGTCGACACTTAGTTTGCATGCATGAATTTGATGCTAGAGTATAAGGGAATTTCACCTAATCGTTATTAACTTATATTCATAAGTAGTAAAAGTCGCTAGTCACGATTGTGTTAAGTAAATCCTAGGCAAGAGTAACATGCGTATTGATGTGAAAAATATGTTGACACACAAATTAAACCCTCTTTTTATCAATTATAGCAATGTATGTAAGTAGGGATCGTTCTAGACCGGGGATTAAGAGGGATTGCAAAATCACTTGGAATTGACTCAAAAACGTAAAAACAAGTTTAAAACACTAAACTAGACTCAAAGAATGCAAAACTAAACTTTAAAACACCAACCTTCAGATTTTCCTAACGTTATTGAATTGGATGATTGCATACGACAACCCAAAGCATTCCCCACAAGTCCCCTACATGATTGCATAATAGAGATACAAGCAAGAATCATTAAGTTCTATGAAAACCATAAGCATTGACGAAGCACTTGTTACTATGATTGCATGAAACTTATGCCAAGAATTTACTTAACGCGATTGAGATCATCAACCTTTACTACTTGTGAATATAAGTCCATAACGATTAGGTGAAATTTCCTTATATCCTAGCATTCAATTTATGCATGATAATTAAGCGTGCACTCTCAACCAACACACACAAATCAATGTAATTCACATAGATAAGTAAATTGAATTCACAACTTATGAAACGCAATTAGAAGTAATCAAATCATATAGCAAGCATAAACATGGTTTCGAATCCCCCCCTAGCCAAGGGGGGGTTTAGTTCCTCATATGCACAAAACAAAGAGAATTGAAATTAAACATTGAAATCAAAGGAAAAGAAACACCTAGAAATTCCAGCGGCTTTAACTTGAATTGCATGAACTTCCAAGCATCCTTCTCCTCCTCCTTGGTGCGGCAAAGGACTTAGGGACAGGTTTAGGGCCTTATGTATATGGATGAATGGTTATGGAGGGATGTAGGAATGTTTAGGGGAAGGGGATGGTGCGGCAAAGGTGTAGAATGGTGTTTGGTGGGTGCGGCAAGAGTGTAGAGAGGGTTGGACGAATTTCTGGAATTGATTGTGAATTGTGGTGAGTGGTGATCTGATTTATGGGTTAACATGAGTATATATAGGCACTTAAAACCCTAGGGGAATCAGATATGGATTAGAAAAACCCAAATCCACAAGGAATTAGGTTAAAACAATCAGAAATTGCAAGGGAAAAGGGATAAGGGTGCGGCAAGGATAAGGTTGATGGGATAAGGCTTCTAGAATACCTTGCAAGGCAAGGAAAATAGGTTCCCTTGCTGAATTAGGTGCGGCACTAAAGGATAGGGCAGATTAGGGCTTCTAGAAACCCTAAAACTGATAGGAACATCTAAAACCCATGGCAAGGATGTAACTTTCTAGAAACTTCTCATTTGTGTCCTACAACACTTAGGAATCCTTCTAGCATTAGGAAAACATGTCTCAATCCTCTCTTGACTTGGAATTCTTCTCCTACTTCATCTTGGAAACCTTTCCTTCTTGGACTTGGAAATCTTCTTCGTAGCTGCAACTTGATGCCATTCGGGGTTTACATTTCCTACTCCAAATAGGAAACCTTGTTTGAGGAGGAAATCTTCATCTTCAAGGAATCCTAATTCAACTAGGAAACCCATTTTGACTAGGAATCCTAATTCAACTAGGATTCCAACTTCACTTAGGCGCTTTCCTACTTCGACTAGGAAACCTTGCTCAAGTAGGAAACATCATCTTCAAATCTTCCATTTTCGTCCATCTTCGTGCTCCAAGCATATGATGTCCATTCCAAACTCTAATTTGCCAAAAAGGCTCCAAAATGCATCCTTTTGCATACTTTGCCCTTAGAACCTGAAAACACATAAAACTAGCTTAAAAGACTGCTTTACTAAGGAAAAACAATATAAATGCACAAGAACAAGCTAAACTAAGGCGCATAAATATGCTCCTATCACGTATCCCATAGTTATGAATGCCTCGTCAATGCTTATGATTTCCATTGAACTTAATGATCTTTGATATGTGTCTCTATCATGCGTATTCCATAGTTGGGGTCCTTGATAAGAATAATTTGGTTGTAATGTGATAGGAGCATATTTATGCGACTTATCGTCGCATGCCTTTTGGGTTATGCAATGCTCCGGCCACGTTTCAAAGGTGTATAGTAAGTATCTTTTCAGATTTTGTGGAAAAGATTATTGAGGTATTTATGGATGATTTCAGTGTGTTTGGTGATTCATTTGATGGTTGTTTGGAAAATCTCACACTAATTTTGAAACGATGTGTAGAAACTAACCTTGTGCTTAATTGGGAAAAATCTCACACTAATTTTGAAACGATGTGTAGAAACTAACTTTGTTCACCAAGAAGGAGGCCAAACCACGACTCATTCGTTGGATGCTTCTTCTCCAAGAGTTCGATATCGAAATCCGG
>VIEB01002064.1:4897-24282 GCA_006547085.1 Malus baccata | reverse complement strand
CTAGCATCAAGTTTAGGCATGCAAATTAAGTGTCGACCCTCAACCCACATAAATAAACAAGTTCTTAATCAAAACAGAAAAGTAAACCACATCTAAAGTTCATGAATTCATAACTGGAGTAATTGAAATCATAACCAACATATGTTCATGGCTTCAAATTCGCCTCTAACTAAAAAGAAATTAGTTCCACATGTTTAACATAATTGAAGAACGAATTAAATTAAACATGAAAACAGAAACAAGGGAAGAAAGAACTCTAGAAATTCCAATGGTTGAAGATTGCATGTGGCAAAGCCTTCCTCCTCCAATGAAAGTCACGGCAAGGCTCCTCCTCCTCTCCAATGGTCACGGCAAAGCTACTCTCTTTGGTGGAATGGATGTGTTGCGGCAAAAGGATGGGGGAAGGTTAGAAAATATGGAAGAATGGTGCTAGATGGCTTGCGGCAAGGAAGAAAAATGGCTAGAATTGTGTTTTTGGGATTTTTGGATGTGTAGAATGGTGTGGCTGGAAGTATGGACGAAAATTAGGTGATTCAACCCTAAAATATGTATTTATAGGCACCACAAAACCCTAGAGAAATCAGCACAAGTAATGGGCTAGGGTTTAGGGTGCGGCTAGGGTTAGGAAATCCACCAAAAACTAGGGTTTCTAGAACATTAGGTGCGGCATGGGCTTAGGGTTAGGTAATCAGATTTTTTTCATGTGAACAAGGCCTAGGTGTGGCTGATTAAATGGGCTAGGGTTAGGGTTAGGTGCGGCATAGGTCCAAGAGGCAATGATGGGTCATCCAAAAGCCCAAAGCCGAGAATAGAAACTCTCGAAATTGGAAACCTCCAAGAATAGAAACTTCCAACTTTAGAAACTTTGGTTTCCAATTCCGAATTCTTAGTTCATCACTTTCATTTCTTCATTCTTAAGCTCCTTTGACCTTCAAACTCGTCCATTCCTCGTGCTCCATTTGCATACACGACATTCCAGCTCACTTTTTGCTCCAAAAGCTCCAAATTGCATCATTTCGTGTAATATGTCATTTAACCCTGAAAACACATGAAAGTAGCTTAAAAGACTACCTTAACGAAGAAAACATAACAAAAATGCATAAGAACTAGCTAACTAAGGCGCATAAATATGCTCATATCAGAATAGGAATCAACAAGATCGTAACCCACCTATTCCTGAACCTGAGTTTGAAGAACATCCACTTGAAAAAGAAGAGGAGCCCACAACACAGGTTATAGAGGAAGATCCCAACATGGCAGCGGACAATCGAACAATCAAGGAGCTTTCCACTTCATGATTGGACAATGCCGCTCCCTGATAGGAGCATATTTATGCGTCTTAGTTAGCTAGTTCTTATGCATTTCCATGGTGTTTTCTTAGTTAAAGTAGTCTTTTAAGCTAGTTTTATGTGTTTTCAGGTATCTGTGCATAAGTCGTGAATACAATTTGCTTAACCGTTTGATTTAGAACTTATTCTTGTATGTTGATTGAGAGTGCACGCTTAAGTTGCATGCTTGAATTTGGTGCTAGGATATAAGTTTGTTTCACCTAATCGTTATGAATTTATATTCGCAAGTAGTGAAGGTCGCTAGTCACGATCGTGTTAAGTAGATTCTTGGCAAGAGTATCATGTTTTTCATAGTTATGAATGCCTTGTTGATGCTTATGATTTCCAACGAACGTAATGATTCTAACTTGTGTCTTTATCATGCTGTTCATATAGAGAACTTGTTAGGAATAATTTGTTTGCGATACATATTCATCCAATTAAATGATTCTAGGGAAATCTGAAGGTTAATTTAAGCGGACCTAATTAACTTGGAGTGTCGAGGTTCATAACTTATTAAATTGATAACTGGAAATTGATTTACGTTGCATATATTTCATGTGTGGAGAAGAACCCCTTAGCTATTCCATCATCCATTGATTCATCACAATTTTGTCTTACAATCTGTTTTCTTTACAATCTGCCCATTTAGTTTATTTTCTTCCAAATGAAATCCCCATTTATTTTGAAGTCCTAGATTAGTTAGAAAGTGTTTTGGTTTATGTTTTTAAGTGTTTCGGTACAAGTTAAAACCCAAATTCGTACAATTTGGTGTTTTGTGCTCAAAACTGCCCAGAAAGTGTTTTTAAGGCAGTTTTGAGTCTTTTGGTTGCTGTTTTGAGTTTTTGGTTTGTTTTAGTATTTTAAACTTTAGTTTTGCATTCTTTGAGTCTAATATAGTGTATTAAACTTTGTTTTAACATACTTTGCTACAATTGATAAAAAGAGGGTTTAATTTGTGTGTTAAGTTTATTTACGCATCACTCCCCTATGCATCCAATACACCATGGCTGCCCTACGGAAGACAGACGAGTTTGAATTGAAATCAAGTTTGTTGCATCACATTCCTAAGTTTCACGGGTTGTCCATGGAAGATCCTCATAAACACTTGAAGGAGTTTGAGGTTGTTTGTTCAAGTATGACTCCAGTGAATGTTGATGGGAGCATTTTGAAGATGAAGGCCTTTCCCTTTTCTCTCTTGGACAAGGTTAAAGATTGGTTGTATGAACTAGCTCCCGGAACTGTCACATCATGGGAGAGTATGAAACGGGCGTTTTTGGAGAAGTTTTTCCCAATTTCTCGAGTCATTCTTCTATGGCATTCAGCAAAACCAAGGTGAAACCTTTCCAACTTATTATGAATGTTTTAAAACCCTTGTTGCTTCATGTCCACAACACCAAATGAAGGAGGAGCTTCTTCTTCAATATTTCTACGAAGGGCTTCTACCAATTGAACACCAAATGCTAGATGCCTCAGTGGGAGGAGCTTTGGTGGACAAAACACCTATAACTGCCAATACACTAATCGCAAACCGTGCATTGAATGCACAACAATATGAAGGCATTGGGCAAAGGGACACCCCACGGCAGCAAGTGAATGAGGTAAGTTCCATATCCAATGGTCGAAGGAATGAGGATGAAAGAACCAAGTGTATGTGGTATGTGTTATATCCAAGGACATGCCTCTGAAAAGTGCCCTCAATTGATTGAAAATGGTGGATAGGAAAGCACCAATGCAATTGGATTTCAAGGCCAAAACCAGCCAAGGAACGATCCATATTCTAATACTTATAATCCAGGTTGGAGAAACCATCCAAATTTCAAGTGGAGGGAGCCCCAACAACCCTAACAACAAGGAGGCTTTAGGCAGCAACCCCCGGGCTTTTATACCAAGCCATACGCACCCACATAAGCCTCACAACAATCTGCCCAAAACACTTCAGGTACTTCTTTGGATAACGACACACTTCTTAAGTTACTCACCAATTTGTCTTAGGGGCAAGAAAATCAAGCCAAAACAATGCAAAACAAAGACAAAAGGGTGGACCAAATGGAGAAACAAATTGGGCAGATTGCGGAGTTTGTAGGACAATTCAGAGAGCAAGGTAAGTTGCCTAGTTCAACTGTTGTCAACCCGAAGGGAGGATTTGAATCTGCCAAAGCCATGAGTTTGCAGAGTGGAAAACAAGTTGGATCTGATCCCCAACCTTCCAAATCACGTTCCAATGAGGTTGAAAAGTTGATAATTGAAGAGGAAGAATAAAGCACCCCCACGGCAAGGGTGGAAACACGTTTGCCGCAGTCCCCAAATGCTCCTAAACCATCCAATTCGGCCAAGAAAGGTAAGGAATTTCCAATTTTGATTAATTCTAATGTTGTTCCTGATATGAAAATTATGTTGACACACAAATTAAACCCTATTGATGACAATTGTAGTAATGATGCAAGTAGGGATCGTTCTAGACTGGGGATTAACTAGGGATGCTAATCAACACAAATAAGACTCAAAAACACTAAACTAGACTCTATAAACTCAAAACTAACTTAAAACACTCAAAACAACAAATAACAATAAAAAAGACTCAATTCTAGACCTAACAAGTGATTTGGACGAAAATAGAACTTCAAAGACTCAAAAGACTTAAAGCAAACAAGTTTCGACTCTAAAAACAAGACTTAAAAGCAAGGGGTTTGGTTTTGACGAAATTAACTTTTAAAACAAAAACTTTGAAAACAAACTTGACAAAAACGATTTGATGTAGATTAAGATGGTGAAAGGCTAGTTAGAAGGTTCCTTCTCCACACATGAAACATATGCATATGACTCGATTTCCAATTACTTCTTTCAACAAACCATGAATGACAATGCCCCAAATTAACTAGATTGCACCAATTAATTCTCAGATTTCCCTAGATTCATTGAATTGAATGGAATACGCATTACAACCAAATTATTCTTATCAAGGACCCTAACTATGGAATACGCATGATAGAGACACATATCAAAGATCATTAAGTTTAATGGAAATCATAAGCATTGACGAGGCATTCATAACTATGGGATACGCATGTTACTCTTGCCTAGGATTTACTTAACACAATCGTGACTAGCGACTTTTACTACTTATGAATATAAGTTAATAACGATTAGGTGAAATTCCCTTATACTCTAGCATCAAATTCATGCATGCAAACTAAGTGTCGACCCTCAATCAACATACATAAACATGTTATCAATCAAATAGATAAGTAAACCACATTCACGATTTATGAAATCATAATTGGAAGAAATCAAGTCATATAAAACATATGATCATGGCTTTGAATTCCCCTCTAACTATAAAGAAATTAGTTCCTCATGTTCGCAAATAAACAAAGATAAATAAATATAAACATTGACATAAAGATAGAAAACACCTAGAAACGCTCCGACAATCCAACGTCTCGAATGGCATGCACGGCTCCAAGTTGTCTTCCTTGTTCTCCTTTGCAAGTCACGGCACAATGAGGGTGTGATGGATGAATGATGTAGAGAAAATATGGTAGAGGATGGTGAATGAATAGGTGCAGCAATGGGTTGTATATATAGGCTGAAAATTCACATTCCTAGGTAGCAAAGGACAAGGTTTTAAAGACCTAAACTACATAGGATAATAACATACAATCCTACAAGAGATTAAGATTAGGATAAGATAGGATAGGATAAGGTTTGTTTGGATAAGATAAGCTAAGATAAGGTTATGGATGATGTTTTGGATAAGATTCCTTCACTTGAGCTGATTCTTTGGCTTTAACTCTTCTTCTTCATGTAGGAAACCTTGGTTGAGAAGTAAACTTCATACGTCTAGGAATCCATCTTCAATTAGGACTCCTACATTGATTAGGAATCCTCCTTTATTTAGGAATTCTTCATTTAAGCCCTTTCCTAACTCAACTAGGAAACTTTATATCTTCAATTCTTCAACTTTGAAACACATTCCTAGCTTCATCAATCCCTCAAATTCGTCCATCCCTTGTGCTTCATGTGCATGAACTCCATTTTAGCCCAATTTCGCTCCAAAATGCTCCAAATTGCATCCTTTTGCTCACTTTGTCTCTAAAACCTGAAAACACATGAAAATAGCTTAAAAGTCTACTTTAACCAAGAAAACACATGCATAAGAACTAGCTAACTAAGGCGCATAAATATGCTCCTATCAAATTCCCCCACACTTAGCTTTTGCTCGTCCTCGAGCAAAACAACGAAACAAAACATAACCTAAACCTTCCAACAATCGCCTCAGGGATTTCCAATGGTACATGACACGCCAGAGATCACCACTTACATAGATTTTAGCCATCCCTACTCTCGAGCACATACTTAATCATAGTCATCACTTACTAGCTTACATTTAATCAATTAAAACAATGTTTTGAATGTAGTAACATGCCTTAGAGAATCCCTCAATTCCTACACTAGTTATATGTGAGAAGATTGATGTAAATATGATAACTGATGCTCACATATGTTATAACAATAAAAGCATTTTCTGGAATTATGAATGTATCATAAGCACTACAAACCCTAGGGCAAACAGATTAGGGCCTCTAAAACCCAAATCCATCAGAAATTAGGTTAAAACAATTAGAATTTAAGTGGGAAAAGGGCCTAGGGTGCGGCTGGTTACTAGGGTAAAGGAATGGGCCTTCTAGAATACCTTGCAAGGCAAGGAAATCAGATTTCTAAAGCCCTAGGTGTAGACTCATGCAACACTTAGGGTCTAATTCAACTTTTTGGACCCTTGCTTCAACAACCAACAACTTAGAGCTCATTCTATGCTCTTTCAACTCCTTTTCATACTGTTCACACTTTTCTCTTTTTTTTTTCTTTCTTTTTCCACGAATTTTGCATTCTTTTCTGTTTTTTTTTTCTTTCTAACCCATGCCCTTCTACTTTTTTTGGCACTGTCTCTAAAACCTGAAATGGCTCGAAACAGACTTTAAACATTGAAATAACTCAAGAAAAACAACATAAATGCATGAGTACAAGCCCACTAAGTCGCATAAATATGCTCCTATCACTAGGTAAGGATAATGTGGCTAACAACAAAAATAGGCTAAATAAGGTTCAAAGGGGTTAATCCTACAAAAACAAATGCATGGGTTGAAGGCTTTTCGGCTCTGGTGATAACTACTAAACAACTTCATCTTGTTATATGTTATGCACTCAATTTTTAGTTTTGAAGTTACTACATTCAAAACATCGTTTTAATTGGTTAATTGTGAACTAGTAAGTGGTGACTATGATTAAGTATGTGCTCATGTGTAAAGATGACTAAAATCTATGGGGATAACAATTTTTAACATGTCATGTGCATTGGAAATCCCTAAGACAATTGTTGGAAGGTTTAGGTTGTGTTTTAGTTGTTTTGTTTTGTTTTATTTCTTTGTTTTGCTCGAGGACTAGCAAAAGCTAAGTGTGGGGGAATTTGATAGGAGCATATTTATGCGCCTTAGTTAGCTAGTTCTTATGCATTTCCATGGTGTTTTCTTAGTTAAAGTAGTCTTTTAAGCTAGTTTTATGTGTTTTCAGGTTTTAAGGCCAAAGGATGCAAGAAGATGCATTTTGGAGCTTTTTGGAGCAAAATTGGGCTTGGAATGATTATCACATAATTGGAGCCAAGGTTTGGACGAATTTGAGGACTTGAAGATGATGATTCTTACTTGAACAAGGTTTCCTAGTTGAAGTAGGAAAGTGCTTACATGAAGGAGGATTCCTAATCGACGAAGGATTCCTAATCAACGAAGGATTCCTAATTGAAGATGGATTCCTAATCACATGAGGATTCCTAGAAGAACAAGGATTCCTACTCCAACAAGGATTCCTACTTGAAATAGGAAAGTTAAGCCAAAGTTTCCTACTTTGGTTTGATTTTTCCTAAATGTCCCTAAAAGTTCCAGCAATTATGAAGACTTCCTAAGCATTCTAGGACATCAAATACACATTTCTTGCACCTTTTAAACCCTAGCCGAATTTCCCTTGCTATTTCCTTTAAGTTTCTGATCTTATTTCCTGATTCTAGGCTTTAAAACACTTTCCTTTTGTGTTTTAAACCCTAGCCGAATTTCCCTTGCTATTTCCTTTAAGTTTCTGATTTTATTTCCTAATTCTAGAATCCTTAGACTTAATTTCTGATTTCCTAATGAACCTAGGGTTTTAATTTCTGTTTTCCTTTAAATAAACCTCCTTGTTGCAGCCACAAAGGGGTCCATTCAGACACACACTCTCCAAAATTCGTCAAAACCCATCCACAACCTCAGAAACCATTCCTCCTCCATCTCTGCCGATTTCCACCAACATTCTTCATATCCACACCTTCCACACAACACCCACACACCATCCCCAAGCCTTGCCGTGCCTCTATACCATCCATAATTCATTCTACATCACAAAAACAGCCCAGAAACCACACCATCCCAATCTGCCGCAAGGGGAAGAGAAGGAGACAGTTCACAAAGTTGTTTGGCTCTTCAATCTGAGTTGTTGAACAATTTTAGGTGTATTCTATCTTATATTTCAATGTCTACTTCTTGTAATCTTTGTTTTTCATTGAGTATGATTGGCTAAATTCGTTTTGGCTAAGGGTGTATTCGAAACCATGTTTATTTATGTGAAATAAGTTGATTACTTCCAGTTATCATTTCATAAGTCGTGAATACAATTTGCTTAACCGTTTAATTCAAAACTTATTCTTGTATATTGATTGAGAGTGCACACTTGATTTGCATGCTGGAATTTGGTGCTAGAATATAAGTTTGTTTCACCTAATCGTTATGAATTTAAAATGACTATTTTTGGGTTTTTTCAAAACTTTTTTGAATTTTTTCTTGAATTTTGTATTTTCTTTTAAAGCCACATAAAAACACATCAAAACATTCTAAAAACACTTAAAAACAATGAAAAACAACCTTTGAAATGTTAGGTGGTAAAATCCTACGAATTTGACACAAAAACACTTTGTTTACCCCTCCACACTTAAACCAAACATTGTCCTCAATGTTTCAAACATAGACTCACACAAAAACAAGCAAATAACACAACTAGCAAACATGACAAATATGGCAAAGTAAAAGCAATAAAGAGTAGGGTTTAGGAACGCAAATCTGGTTGTGATGCCGGAGCGTCCTAGGTCTTCTTTATTTGCATGGGTTGCCTCCCAAGAAGCGCTTGCTTTAACGTCTTCTAGCCGGACGACGCCTCCAATCAAGCTTGAATAGGGCCCACGGTTTGGAGGGCTACTTCCTCCACGGTCTTTTCCTCAAAAGTTATGAAATATGGCTTCAGACGATGTCCATTGACTTTGAATTCTTGTTGCGTTTTCAAACTTTGAAGTTGAACTGCACCATGCGGAAAACCATTAGTAACAATAAAAAGTCCAATCCACTTAGAACGCAACTTACCTGGAAATAACCGAAGGCGAGAATTGAAAAGTAGCACTTTCTGCCCGGTAGAGAACGTCATGCTACGAATCATCTTGTCATGGAATGCCTTCGTTTTCTCCTTGTAAATACGAGAGTTCTCGTAAGCTTCATTCCTAACTTCCTCAAGCTCGTTCAATTGAAGTTTCCTATGAAGTCCTGCGGCATCAATGTCCATATTAAAGGTTTTGATGGCCCAATGTGCTTTGTGCTCCAATTCAACCGGAAGATGGCATGGTTTCCCATAGATTAGCCGAAATGGGGACATTCCAATTGGTGTTTTGTAGGCCGTACGATACGCCCATAATGCATCATTCAAACGCAAGCTCCAATCTTTCCGGTTTGGCCCTACGGTCTTCTCCTAAATCTGCTTGATTTCTCTATTTGAAACCTCCGCTTGCCCACTTGTTTGAGGATGATAAGGTGTTGCCACCTTATGCGTGACACCATATTTCTTGAGTACCGCTTCAATGGTGCGATTGCAGAAATGGGAGCCTCCATCACTTATAAGTACCCGTGGCATTCCAAACCTTGCAAATATGTTAGTCTTAACAAAATCTGCAACCACTTGAGAATGATTAGTACGGGTGGCTCTTCCTTCCACCCATTTCGAAACATAATCAACCGCAAGTAGAATATAAACAAAACCATGAGATGAAGGAAAAGGACCCATGAAATCTATGCCCCAAACATCAAAAATTTCAACATTAAAGATGGGGTTTTGCGGCATTTGGTCCTTTGGTCCTATATTTCCAGTTCGTTGATGATAGGAGAATATTTATGCGACTTAGTTAGCTTGTTTTCTTGCATTTTCATAGTTTGTTTATGTTTATTATAGTGTTTTAAGCTATTTTCGTGGGTTTGTAGGTTCATATGACAAAGTTGGCAAGAAAGAGCATTTTGGAGCATTTTGAGGCAGTTTTGGGCACCAAATGGATAGCTTATGAATGGAGCAAGATGAAAGGGAACGTACCCTTTGACTCCCAAAGAAACAATGCGTAAATTGAATCCTTTATGCATACGCAGAAAGGTGATTTATGTATTTCATATTGTATGAAAAACACTGATATGAGTTGTACCTAGAACGATACAAGACGATATCAGTGCAAGCCCAGGATCAGAACCATGGCAACTGTCAAGTAAGTCCTTAAGTATTTAAGAAATACTAAAGGATAGATTCCTCAAAGAACGAGGAAGAATTAGAGTAACGTAATGGAAGCGTAAATGTATTAGATTATGAATCTAATCCATCATTGGATGTTTCTTCATTATGAATGAAGAGATAAACGAATATCTCTTTATTATGACTAAAGAGATATTTGGATGGAAACATTAAAGTAATGACTTTAGTGTGTTCCATTATGAATGCAAGATATATTGCCATATAGAAGTTTACAACAATGTTGTTTGGATGGGAAAGTTCATTTATGAACTCTCTATTCGGTTCCAACCAGAAAGTGTATGACACTAATGGGGCGATAGCTCAAGCCTGGGAATCAAGGTCTCATCAAGATCCGAACTCAAATGAGAGACTGAACCACATGATTGAGAATCATGTATAATGGTGACGTCGTTATTCTCAAGGTTGCTTCTATGGATAACACATATAGATATCCACTGTCTAGGCCTACTATTCAGCCATTTATGAAATGACTACAGAAGAGGTATCATCAAGATGACCAAGCTGATTGGCTCTAGTGCAAGTGGGAGATTGTTGGAAATGTGCCCTAAAGCCAATCATGTGATGATACTTTACGGACATTTCACATGTTAAACTAATCTAGTTCAACATATAAAGGGCATAGATTATTGTTTGAGCCGTCTCATATAAATGTTATATGCTTAAACGATAAAGTCCAAGGAATATGTGATTGGGAGAATGTAATCTAATGAAGTTAGATTCATGAGACCATTCTTTCGTAGACACATCCTAAACGTTCCTGATCATAGGATTGCCAATTGGGCGTTGACAGTCCGTTAAGATCAGTACGTACTATGTCTTCTCTCAGGGAGAGTGATTAGTCTCGAGTCATTGGTGTGTGTGACATCAAGACAAGTACGGTAGGTGCTCAATAGAGAATGAGTTCACTGAACGCGATTAACGAAGAGTTCTCATATTCCATGTCACATGAGAACTCATGGTTGGGATAATGCAAAGTAGTCCTTTGACCTGAGGCATCATAGTTGTCTTGTGGTTAAGTCCTTGATCTTTGATTATGTCAAAGTCACTCCATCAGGAGGGTGTCCACGGCATCGTTGGGGTCAAGCCACTTAGCTATGGAGACAAGTGAATGCGCAACAAGGGATCTCTAACCTTCAAACTGTTTGAGGGAGAATACTCTATGATATGATTAAGAATCTCTGGCCAGAGTATGAATGAGATTTAGAAAGTCGTTCCAAATCACATTCACGGTAATCATATAAGCACACGAATCACATTGGATAGTAGACATGAATAAACAATCAAACCAAACAATGTGGTCAAGAGTATGGTATTAGAGAAAGACCGTATTGTATTTGTAATCCTAAACTGAATAGGTTCTCCACCTCTTCTGATTAGCTTGGGTAACCATGATATGCTGCTGATATGATAATAACTAGCACACAAATTAAACCCTCTTTTGTCAAATTGTAGTAAAGTTGTAAGTAGGGATCGTTCTAAACCGGGGATTAGGAGGGACTAGACTCAAAGAATGCAAAACTAAAAGTTAAAACACTTAAACAAACCTAAAACTCAAAACAGCAACCTAATGACTCAAAACTGCCTAAAAACCACTTTCTGGGCAGTTTTGAGAACCTAACAAGAACTTGGACGAATTTGGGTGAAAACTTGAATCAAAACACTTAGAAACACAAATCAAAACACTTTCTAACTAATCTAAGACTTCAAAATAAAGGGGGATTTGTTTTGGACGAAAATTAACTAACAAAACAGATTGCAAATTAAAAACAGATTGTAAAACGAAATTAGATGAAACTATGGATGATGGATTAGTTAGAGGCTCTTTCTCCACACATGACAAGTATGCAAACGACTCAATTTCCAGTTATTCCTTCATAGAATTACGAATGACAATGCCCCAAATTAACCGTGACATCACTAGTTAATTCTCAAGTTTTCCTTGTGTTATCGGATTGGATGACATCATTCGACAACCCGAAGCATTCCTTAAAAGTTCCCTACATGACATCATAATAAAGATACGATCAAAGATCATTACGTTCAATGAAAACTATAAGCATTGACAAAGCACTTGCAACTATGACATCATGTCACTCATGCTAAGAATTGGACTTAACGCGATCGTGACTAGCGACCTTCACTACATATGAATATAAGTGTGTGACGATTATGTGAAACAACCTTATATTCTAGCATCATATTCATGCAAGCCAATTAAGTGTCGACCCCTAATTAACAAACACAAATAAGTTATTATTCGCACAGTTAAGCCAATTGCATTCACGATTCAAGAATTCATAACTGGAATTTATCAAATCAAATTGCACACATAGTCATGGCTTCGAAATCACCCCTAACCAATAGGGGTTTAGCCACTCATGTTCATAGCAAAACGAAAGAGAAAGAAATTACACATTGAAATTATGAAACGAATTACACCTAGAATGCACCAACGATGAAGCTTGAACATCCAAGGTTCCTTCCTTCTTCCTCCTTGCTGCAACGCACAAGTGGGTGATGGTTTTTGTGGTGATTTGTGGTGGTAAAGGGGTTTATATAGGCTAAGGCACAGCTAGGGTTTAGGGCAATTGAATGAAACTTAGCTATTTTGTCCCAAGAGAATTAAGGGTCAGAAATTAATCAAAACAAGTAAGAAAGGTGCAGGAATTAAAGAGAAAAGGAAAGGAAAATTCGGCAGAATTTATAGGGCAGATTTTAGGAATGTGTTTTGGGCACAAAATAGGTAAGAAACCTTTCCCCTTGCATGGCAAGGCTTTAGAACAAAGGGAATGTAATTTTGGGTCAGAAATTAGGCAAGGAGATGATCCCTTGTGCAGCAAGGCTTGAAACAAAACAGGAATATGGTTTAGGTGCAGAAAATAGGAAAGAAAAGTCATGTCTTGTGCGGCAAAGAACAAAGGAGAAAGGGAATGTAATTTTGGGTTAGAAATTAGGCAAGGAGATGATCCCTTGTGCAGCAAGGCTTGAAACAAAACAGGAATATGATTTAGGTGCAGAAAATAGGAAAGAAAAGTCATGTCTTGTGCGGCAAAGAACAAAGGAGAAAGGGAAAGGGGAAGGCACGGTTTGGGACTGAAATTGGCTAAGTTTAGATCTCCAAATCCTCCAAGAAAAGGTAAGAAATCAGATTTAAAAGGAGAAAATGTAAGGTGATGTGCAGCAAAGACTAGAAAATAAAGGGAATGTGGTTTTCTTGCAGATTTGGTGCGGCAACTTCCTAGGCAAGTATTAGGACTTCTAGGACCATGTAATTAGGCAACCTAACATGTTTTGAAACCCTTTTGTGGCTGGAACATAGGTGAGGATGGATTAGGAAACTTCAAGCCAATAATAGAAACTTTCAAGAATGAAAACCTCCAAGAATAGAAACTTCCAACTTTAGAAACTTTGGCTTCCAATTTTGAACTCTTCATTCTTCATTTGCCTTGAATCCAATTCTTCACATCTTCATTCAATCCTAAGCTCATTCGATCTTCCATTTCGTCCATCTTCTTGGCTCCAAGCAAGTGCAATCCATTTGATGCCCAAAACTGCTCCAAAAGGCTCCAAAATGCACCTTCTTGCATACTTTGCCCTTAGAACCTAAAAACACACGAAAATGACTTTAAACACTAAAATAACTAAGGAAAAACAACATAAATGCATGAAAACAAGCTAGCTAAGGTGCATAAATATGCTCCTATCATTTCCTTTAATTTTCGGATTTGTTTCCTTAATTCTAGAGCTTTAGACTTAATTTCTGTTTACCAAAATAGTCTAGGGTTTTTAATTTCCTAATCCCTTTAAATAAACATCCTTGTTGCAGCCACAAAAGAACCGATTCATCCAGAAAATAATCATTCACGCCAGATTTCATCTCCCTACCTTTGCCGTGCCCAACCTTCACCCAAATCCATATTTTCTGACCCCAAACCTTCCTAGCCGTGCCATACACCCATCCTAGACACTTTTCCACCATTCTACATCATCCAAAACCCATCCAAACCATCTCCATACCTTGTGCCGCAGCAAGAAGGAAGAAGGAGTGCTCTTGAATGTGCTTGCTAGTCTATTGCAGATTGCTGGAATTTTTAGGTGTAATCTGATATGATATTAACTAGCACACAAATTAAACCCTCTTTTTGTCAAATTGTAGCAAAGATGTAAGTAGGGATCGTTCTAGACCGGGGATTAGGAGGGATTGCTAAACGCTTGGAAACTGACTTAAACACTCAAAAACAAAGTTAAAAACACTAAACTAGACTCAAAGAATGCAAAACTAAAAGTTAAAACACTTAAACAAACCTAAAAACCAAAACAGCAACTAGAAGGCTCAAAACTGCCTAAAAACCACTTTCTGGGCAGTTTTGAGCACCTACACTAATTTGGACGAAATTTGATGAAAACTTGAATCAAAATACTTAGAAACACAAATCAAAACACTTTCTAAACTATGAATACTCAACGCCCCAAATTAACCGTGAATTGCACTAATTAACCCTCAGTTTTTCCACAAGTTATTAAGTTGGATGATTGCATACGACAACCCAAAACATTCCCTACAAGTTCCCTACATGAATTGCATAATAGAGATACAAGCAAGAATCATTACGTTCTATGAAAAACATAAGCATTGACGAAGCATTTGTTACTATGAATTGCATGAAACTTATGCTAAGAATTCATTCAACGCGATCGTTTTCAAGCGATCTTCACTACTTGTGATTATAAGATTGTAACTATTAGGTGAAACTCCCTCATAATCTAGCATCATATTCATGCATGAAAACTAAGCGTGCACTCTCAATCAACATACACAAATAAATTATCAATCAAATAGATGAACGAATTGAATCCATAACTTATGAGATAACAACTGAATGTAATCGAATCAAGTTGCAAGCGTGTACATGGTTTCGAATCACCCCAAATAGATGAACGAATTGAATCCATAACTTATGAAATAACAACTGAATGTAATCGAATCAAATTGCAAGCATGTACATGGTTTCGAATCACCCCCCAACTAAGGGGGTTTAGTTCCTCATACTCACAACATAAAGTTTATTGAATTGAAACATCGAAGACATAAGAAAGATTACACCTAAAATGCCAAAGAAGTCCACTTTGAATTCTGCACAGAAAGCTCCTCTTTCTTCTTCTCCTTGTTGCGGCAGAGTTGGTTTAGGGGGTTTTTGGATGGTTTTGGATGACTTTGGATGAGGGAGAATGGTGGAAAACTATCTAGTTGGGCTCGGCAAAGGTGAGGGACAGGTTCTGGCGTGAATGGATGTTGCTGGATGTGTTTTTGGGTTTTAGAAGGGAGTTAGGATGGTAGGGTGGTGCGGCAAGGTGTGGGAAAGGGTTATGGAGGTGTGGAATGGTGTATAAAGGTGGAGGATGGTGGCTGGAATGGATCAAAGGCTGCGGCAAGAGGTGGTTTTGGGTGATGGTGGCTGCAGCAAGGTGGGGAAAGGGGGAGATGATTTTCTGATTTTGTGGAGAGGGAAGATCTGTGTGGCTAGGGTGTAGAAATATATATATAGGCACTTAAAAACCCTAGCAAATCAGATTAGAACAATGGGCTAGGGTTAAGGTTTGTAAAATAGGGCTTCTAGGATGGAAAGGTGCGGCATGGGCTTAGGGTTTTTAATCAGATTTTTGCATGTGAACAAGGCCTAGGTGTGGCTGAAACAATGGGCTAGGGTTAGGGTTTAGGTGCGGCATGATGTGAAAATTAACTTGACACACAAATTAAACCCTATTTGTGACAATTGTAGTAATGATGTTAGTAGGGATCGTTCTAACCGGGGATTAACTAGGGATGCTAATCTAATACAAATCGACTTAGAAACACAAAAACTAAACTTAAAGACTCTAATTAGACTACTAAGATTCAAAACAGATTTGAAACACTCAAATCTGCCCAAAACTGACTAAACAAGCTAATTGACTCAAACAGCAACTAAGACAAGATCTGACTTAAAAACTCAAAAAAACAAAGTTTAAAACACTAAACTAGACTCAAAGAACACAAAACTAAAAGTTAAAACACTTAAACAAACCTAAAACCCAAAACAGCAACTAGAAGACTCAAAACTGCCTAAAAACCACTTTCTGGGCAGTTTTGAGCACCTACACTAATTTGGACGAATTTGGCAAAACTTATGACTCAAAACACTTAAAAACACCAAAGAGGACAGATTATGAAGACTCAAACTTAACAAAATATGGGGGAATTGTGTTTGGACGAATTTGAACTAAATGCACAGATTGTAATTTAAAACAGATTGTAAACTAAATGTGATGAATCAATGGGTGATGGAATGGCTAAGGGGTTCTTCTCCACACATGAAATTTATGCAACGTAAATCGATTTCCAGTTATCAATTCAATAAGTTATGAACCTCGAGACTCCAAGTTAATTAGGTTCGCTTAAATTAACTTTCAGATTTCCCTAGAATCATTGAATTGGATGAATATGCATCGCAAACAAATTATTCCTAACAAGTTCTCTATATGAACAGCACGATAAAGATACAAGTTAGAATCATTAAGTTCTTTGGAAATCATAAGCATCGACAAGGCATTCGTAACTATGAAAAGCATGATACTCTTGCCAGGAATCTACTTAACACGATCGTGACTAGCGACCTTCACTACTTGCGAATATAAATTCATAACGATTAGGTGAGACAAATTTATATCCTAGCACCAAATTCAAGCATGCAAATTAAGCGTGCACTCTCAATCAACATACAAGAACAAGTTTTGAATTAAACGGTTAAGCAAATTGTATTCACGACTTATGAAACGATAACTGGAAGTAATCAACTTATTTCACATAAATAAACATGGTTTCGAATACACCCTTAGCCAAAACGAATTTAGCCAATCATACTCAATGAAAAACAAAGATTACAAGAAGTAGACATTGAAATATAAGATAGAATACACCTAAAATTGTTCAACAACTCAGATTGAAGAAGCCAAACAACTTTGTGAACTGTCTCCTTCTCTTCCCCTTGCGGCAGATTGGAATGATGTGGTTTCTGGGCTGTTTTTGTGATGTAGAATGGATTATGGGTGGTATAGAGGCACGGCAAGGCTTGGGGATGGTGTGTGGATGTTGGGTGGAAGGTGTGGAGATGAAGAATGGTGGTGGAAATCGGCTGGAATGAAGGAGAAGTGGTTTCTGAGGTTGTGGATGGGTTTTGACGAATTTGGGAGAGTGTGTGGCTGAATGGGATCTTTTGTGGCTGCACACACTTGTTTATTTAAAGGGATTAGGAAATTAAAAACCCTAGCTAATTAGGTAAACAGAAATTTAAGTCAAATGCTTCTAAAAATAGGAAATCAAATCAGAAAATAAAAGGAAAGGTGAAGGGAAATTCGGCCAGGTTTTAAAGCAAAACAAGGAAGGTGTTTTAAATCAGATTTTTGGGAAAGAAACCCTCTCCCTTGCACGGCAAGGAAGAGGAAAGGGTGAGGGAAGTGCGGCACATGTCCTAGAGTGGTTTAGGCTTTTGTTTTGTGTCCTAGAATGCTTAGAAAATCTTCATAATTGTTGGAACTTTTAGGGACAATTAGGAAAAATCAAACCAAAGTAGGAAACCTTGGCTTAACTTTCCTACTTCAAATAGGAATCCTTGTTGGAGTAGGAATCCTTATTGGAGTAGGAATCCTTGTTCTTCTAGGACTCCTCATTTGATTAGGAATCCTTCGTTGATTAGGAATCCTTCTTCGATTAGGAATCCCCTTCATGTAAGCACTTTCCTACTTCAACTAGGAAACCTTGTTCAAGTAGGAATCATCATCTTCAAGTCTTCAAATTCGTCCAAACCTTGGCTCCAAATATGTGACATGCATTCCAAACTCCATTTTGCTCCAAAATGCTCCAAAATGCCTCTTCTTGCATCCTTTGGCCTTAAAACCTGAAAACACATAAAACTGACTTTAAACACTAAAATAGCTAAGTAAACACATCCTAAATGCACGAGAACAAGCCAATTAAGTAGCATAAATATGCTCCTATCAAATTCCCCCACACTTAGCTTTTGCTAGTCCTCGAGCAAAACGAAATAAACAAAACGAAACAAAGTAAACAAACACACTCTAATCCTTCCAACATTTGTCTCAGGGATTTCCAATGCAACATGACATGTTAAAAATCATCATCCCCACAGATTTTGGCTTTCCCCACCCTTTAGCAAATACTTAATCATAGTCACCACATACTAGTTCACATATAACCATTTAAAACGATGTTTTGAATGTAGTAACATACCTTAGAGAATTCGCTCAATTCCTTACAAGATACACTCTTATTTTCACTCCGATTTTCTGACTACACACCCTATACTAAGTATATGTGAGAAGATTGATGTAAACATGTAGACTAGTACTCACATATGTATTAGCAAAGAGAGCAATTTCTGGAATTTATTAACATGTGTATATGTATGATCTCATGAATGGAATGCTACTACTTAGATGCGAGAACCAGTGACACCATATGCTCATACCAATTCCAAACTCCACATATTGAAATGCACAACACTCAAGATTGAAGTTAAGGGTTGTAACGGGGCTAGGGGTGATTGGCTAACAATGGAAGGTAAGGAAAACAAACATTCTTAAAGCATAATAAGCAAAGTAATGAAATTGATGCTTAGAATTCCTTTTGAATGCAGCAACTAACCTTGAAACACAATGGGTTTATTCATTCAACTTTTAGGGCCAAATTCACTCTTTATGGACCCTTTCTACAACAAACAACACTTGTGAGCTTTTCCTCACTTATTTCAAACTCTTTTCTTTTCTTTTCAACACTTTTTCCTTCTCTTTTTCTTTTTCCACGAATTTTGTTTTTTTTTTTTCTTTTCATGCCTTATTTCTTTTCTTGGCATATCAACACACACACACAAATTCCCCCACACTTGTTTTCTGCCAAACATTAATCAGAAGGGATTCAAATTGAATCATGCTTTACTATGCTTCAAGAACAAGGGTATGGATGGTCCTAATCTAAGCTAGGTAGGGTTATGTGGGTTGACAACAATTATGGCTAAACAAGGCTCAACGGGGTTAAACTTAAACACAATGCACAGAGGGTTGGCTTTTTGGCTCTTGGTTCACTAAACAACTTCATCTTGCTCATGTGTTATGCAATTCAATATCATGCTTTGAATGGAATGGGCATGAGTTCTAGCATTTGGAACTAAATGATAAAACGCCTTCTAAGTAGTAACCAAGCAAAGAATGATGAGATCATGCAACGACTTTAGAAAACAAGAATGGACAGATTAATAACTCTCCAAAGAACGTATTAGGCTCAAGTCTCTCAAGGTTGTAGCGATAGTTTGAGTTCCTTCCTTCAAGCATGTTACAAAAACTGATTTTTTTTTCTTTATGATT
>VIEB01002063.1:7024-24399 GCA_006547085.1 Malus baccata | reverse complement strand
AAACGACGGTCGGATGGGCCAGACATTCTTAGAAATGATGAAGGAGAAATGAGGTGCAATAAATCTCTGAAGTAAGGGGGAAATTCCTACAAGTAATAACTCTCTGAATGTACTTCTTGCACATAATTGGTGCCCTTATAAAAGAAAGGGCAATAGGGTCGTTGGTTTAAAAATCGAAGAGGCACCTACTCTCCAGATTCCGAAGAGGCACCACTTTTCACATGCAACATCAGTTCATCGGGTACCACAGATAACTTTGCCAAAGATCTCTGACAAATTTTAGACACATAAATTTTGAAGGTCCAGCTACCCTACTATTATCCACAAGGGGAAAGGAACAGCACCACTACTTGATAACTAGAAAGTCCCAATATGTGTCAACCTCCGTGCTCCGTGGCAAGGCAGACTGGCAAAAATGCCCAACCTTTACTCACATTCGAGAAAACACTCCCAACAAGATTACTTGCTAAAAAATCGAAGAGGCACCACTCTCCGAATCTCGAGATTTAGACTCCCAACAGGATTATGTGCTAAAAAATCGAAGAGGCACCGCCCTTCTAATCTCGAGAACCAGACTCCTAACAGGATTGCTTTCTCAAAAATCGAAGAGGCACCGTTTTCTGAATCTCGAGAGCCAGATCCCCGACAGGATTGCTTGTTCGAAAACCGAAGAGGCACCGCTCTCCGAACTTCGAGAGCCAGATTTCCTTGGATAAAGCTTGCCTGCAATCTTCACACGCAACATCAGGTTTCCAGATACCACAGACCACTTTTTCAAAGTGCTCTGACAAAGTTAAAACACATGAAGCTTGTAGCTCCCACTACATTGCTATAACCATATTAACACTCACAATAGAGAATCAAGAAACAGAGAAATCAAGGATTCAGAGAAAACTTAAGAAAGAAGAAAGGAAGCTGAGAAGTATTTCACTAGAGAAAACAGTTATTACAATTGAACTTATCTCTCTACAAATGAGAGAGAAAGAGTATTTATACACTAATATTCAGCTTAGGTAGCTTAGGACATAAGCCACAGTTTATGTGTCAATACTGCCGACGTGGCATATCTGATATGGACAATATTAATTATGATGTACATATCCAATACATTGGGCCTTCTTTAGGCCTTGTTTGGTGTAAATTCTGCAATTCCTAAGGAAAAATTAATGCCGACATCAAAATTTTAGATTTTGGATAAGTTTACATTAATTTGTCTTTGATGAAGGTAGAAGAATGATTAATCATGATTAATCATGAAGGAAAGCTATCACTTCTAATCGTACCATTTTGTGGGGAATTAGAAGGGATAACTTTCCCTCACAATGACTAATCCATCTTCCACCTTTAAGCTTGAACAGAATTTAAAAGTTGACATTCATTTCTTCCTACATATATCGAATCTAGTGAGTTGTTCAATTGAAACCAATTCTACACGTACGCCAAATGAGAGGCCTTAATGTTTAAGCGAGAGGCAGTACTAATTAACTATTAAGTGTGCATACTAGTGGATAACTAGAACTAATGATGCCTACACCTGGTCTGGAGTGACAGCTAGAGACTGAAGAATGTTGTTTATGTGGTGTTATTGTTGTGTTTGGCTCATACATTTGTGAGTAATTATGAGTCATGTGTTAACAATAATGAAGTGACATGTGTTTGCTCTTGGTGGAAATATCACATGGTGTGGGTTGCATGAAAGTTGCAGACAAAGTAAAAGCAAAAGTTTGGTGGACATCATCATGAGTAAAGATATAATGATGGTGCTTGCTTTTACTTTAATGATGATGTTTGTTTTTTGCTTTAATGATGATGCAAGACACAATGATGATGGCTATGATGGCTTGGCCTTATATTGAGAAGGCTTGCCGAGTTAGGGAGAGAGAGAGCATTCGGCTCTCTCCTGAGAAGGCATCAGAGAGCATCCAAAGGGGGAGAGCATTCGGTTCTCCCATGGGAAAGCATGGGCATGGGTGAGAGAAAATCAAGAGAGCTATAGTGAAAAGTATTCTAGTGAAAGAACTCTTGGGGTAGAGTGAGGCTCTTGGGAAAATTCTATGAGTGGGTGTACAAGGGATTTGGGATTGGGTTATGTCGCTTTAACTCATGTGTACTTGTACTGTTATTCTCATAGTGAAGAGCACTATCTCTCCGGGGACGGAGGCAGGATTTTTTGCCGAACCTCGTAAATTTCTCGGTGTCTTTATTTCTTGTATTTTATTCTGTTCAACTGAGTGTGATTTTGGTGAGGTTGTAATCTGAATCTCGTTTCCGCACTAATGAACGGACCAAGGCACAACAGTTATGTATCCTTTTGGTTAAAGAGAACATATAAGCTAATAGAGATTTTAGATGTCTAGATAAAAGCAATCATTTATATTTCACTAGTATTACTGCCACTTACATTCTCATAATTCTACTTAATAATTACCCAAGAAATCACTAATATCATGTCTTCCCCTTGTTCTATATATACAAAATTGAGACATTAAAACATAACCCAAGTTCACAATGCACACAGCCTTTGACTGATCTCTATAATCAATCAAAAAAGTCATCTTGATCATTTGGCTTTGGAGACGTCAACAGGGCCGTATACAATCTGAGCCTGTCCTCTCCCAGTGAAGAACACCTTGATAGAGGTCTCCTAGGCCTTATAAACGACAACGAAGTCAGCGTTAACCGGTGCTTGTACCTCCTCCAAGCCAACTGAATTGCCACAGCAGCCCAAGTCCTCCAACCGGGTGAGTAGTACCTTGCACTTCTCTTAACCTTTTCGTTCACAAATGTGTACCGAAAATGTTGAGTCACGTATTTGACATCCTCAGCTTCAAGGCTAAATGCCTCTGTGGTTTCAAGAGTGACTAATGTGGAGGAAGATGGTGGTAGTCTTTCTATAAAGGGCCTTCTGAGACACCATGACAAAAGCTCATCGCCGCTGAAGTTGCCAGGGCCTAACATGCAGCAACTTTTCACACCATCTCTGAGCACTTGACTGCTTTGAAGGTGACCCCTTACTACAAACAGCATTCTTTGAACTGGATCTCCTTCTCTAGTTATCTGTATGAAGCTCATAAAGGTTGCCGTTAAAATTTGAATTGCAGAAAGAAAAAGCAGGACTAGCAATTTTATTCTATGTACTATTGCTACCATATTTTACTTTGAAAGTTATCATTTAATGAGCATGTAATAGAGTAAAACTAGAATCGAACGTCTGTTGCTGTGAAAGTGAAGACTGAGTTTTACTAGATAAATAGTCATATGCCACGGGCACTGTTATAGTAAAAGAATAGGCATATCGGTCGGTAACTCACTGTTTCTCCTTTTGGGAATATAAGAGACTTCACACGGTCACAAATATTCTCAAGAACCAGATCATCCATATGTTGGAACAATGGCACCTGAAACAAGTTTCAATAACTAAGGAATTAGCTAGATGGTATTCATATTAATCTACTCTGTACCTCTCTAGTAATGTTTGTAATTTTGTACTTAGAACTGCCCAACTCTAGTTATTTTGGAGGCTGGCCCTAACCTATATTTGACTAAAGTGAATAGATTAGAAGTGTGTATAGAAACATACCTGTCTTACTAAATCCAAGCATAGATGATATTTGATGTCCCTCCTGAGGCCCTCAGGGAGGTTTCTGATCATCTCACATTCATCTACGCCACGCATGGCAGCCCATCTCTGGCGCTCGTAGTTTCGCACTCGCTGTCTAAACCCCTGAGGTAAATGCCTCTTCCTCATCCACCACTCTATGTTTCTCATCTTCAATTGCATTGCTTGTTTCTTAGATGTTGTCGCATGCAAAAACACCTGTACACACGTACAGTACTCAAAAGTAAGAGAATTAACCATTAATCCCTCTTGAACGTCTCAAATTTTCTTATATAAGACAGTTTGATACACTATGTTATCAGAATATAAATAAAGACTCCTGACTAAACAATATCATGTCTAAATGTGTGGTCCTAAAAATCTTGCAAAGTTCTTTACCTTTATGTTTCCTATCAACATGGTGACCAAAAGCAGCCCACTAGTTAGAACAATGATGTTGAAAACAACCTCCAACCACTCAGTTGAGCTTTCCAAGTTTCCGAAGGTGCTGCACATAATTAAATAAAATTCAACCATCTCACACTTAACACAAAGACTGAAGGTAATCAAAAGCTAAAACAATACAACAACATAAAATAATTAAGAAGGGGTGGGAAAAAGAGGTGAAAATGAATAGTACCTGAGAGTCATTAGGCCCCAAAAGATGGGAAAAAGTATTTTTTCCAATCGGCTATCGTTTGTAACAAGCTGAACAGTCCATGAATAAGCTCCATAATCGTAATGATCGGCATTGTCTAAACACGTCGACCGTGCTTTTCTGTTCTCCGCCCAGGCAAGCCTCGCAGCGTCTCTGAGAGTGCTTGTTGCTCCGTAGTAAATAGGGTCTTTGCAAGCTAGTATTCTGAGGCCGCATCCACTTGATTCTCTACATTGCTCTTTCAGGCATTTCTCTGCCCTTTGGATTCCTAACAAGTACCAACATGCTCCTGCAGCCTGCAAATTAACATCAGATCATAGACAGAGAAAGATAATTAAAAATATTTAAATCAAGTCTCTCCTGTCGCAAATTAGCAGCTTAATTCTCTAAACCCAAAACCCTAAATAATAAGATGGTTGACACAATAAAAACTTTTATTATTTGGATAATATGATGGGTTATAGGCAAGAAAAAATATGTTTTGAGGGGAAAAGTTGAATTTTGTAAAAAAAAGCTATACATGTTTCTACTTTTGAGGTCGATCTGCACCGGCATATCCGGGAAACAACATCAGCACGGAAGATAATTAGAGAATCTAAAGATTTCTTAATCTTTTTGTTTAAGAAAAAAAAATTCTTAATCACGTACGCATCTTTTGTCTCTTCATAACACTCCTTTTGGACCCAAAAAAAAAAAACAATTATATTATAAGCGAAAAAGAAAGGGTGTAAAATGACACAATATGTTGGCTAAATTACAATATACCACTTCATGTTTAGATAGAATTGCAACATCATACAATATCTTTAAAAAAATTCAATTTTATACGTTAATTAACATTTCATTAGAACATCATACATTCATTAGTCAAACCGTTAATTTTTGACCGTTAAGTAATGATGTGATAAATAAAAAACCTATATTTTTGTTGATGTGGTAGTCAAATTTGCTTACGTAAATTAAAAAATAAATTAAAAATAAAATGGGTCCACCCCTACAATCCTACTCTAACTTCCGACTTCCTCCTTCCCCATCTCCTCCCTCACAGCCACCGCTGATAAACACCATCCTCACCCTCCTATCATCGGTGACCACCTCTCTCTCTCTTCGGTTTGAGGAAGCAACCCACAGTCTCCTCGGTTTCATTGCATCTACATCTGCCGTCGTCAAGCACCGTCTTGTACAACCTTTGATCGTCTCCGTGCTCCCGCTCCTCCTCTTCCTGCTCTCCCTCCCGGCTATCAAGCTAGAGCCGTCGCGATCTCTCGCGCAGCATTGGGCCACGAAGAACCTAGCAGACATCACCTCCTTCGCGGCTTCGTCTCCTTCATCGATGTTTTCAGTTCATCTCCTGCAACTTCTTTGCGTCCTTCGTTTGCATCGCCTCATCATCTCCACTCTCTCTCAGAGCTAGCTATTATCCCCAAATCAATTGAAAGTTGAAACCCTAAAATCCCGAATTGGCCCCAAATTCCTGTTGGGATTCTCAGACGAGTTCTATTTGCAGGAGTCATCCAGAGTTCAAACATGGTACGATTCATTATTTTTGTTTACTGGAATTTGGGATTGGTTGTGCTTCAGCTCCATAGCGAAGAGGCAGAGAGTTTCTGGGGACAAGAAAGCTACGGACATTTCTTAGATGATGTGTGATTGAAGCCTGGAAGGGGCATGATGGACGGGGTGGGACCCACTTGGCATTAAGTTCTTTTTTCTTTTTTAAATTTATTTATTCTCTTTTTTAAATTAATTTATTTGAATTTTTTTTATCTTTGTGGATTGACACGTTATTAGTTAACGATTAACTTAACAGAATTTTTAACGAATATATGAAATTGAAATGAAATGTTAAATAATGTATGAAATTAAAAAGTTTTAAAAATGTTGTACGATGTTGTAATTACCATCAAACTTAAAGGGGTAAATGTATGTTTGTCAGTTTGTGGTTATGTTATTATAAGATCAGAAATAATTATCAATGTGAAGTATGAGTGGGGAAAACCATTTCAGTGTACTGTAAATACAATTCGATACATTAAATGTTATGATACAATTAATTAAATATTTTTTAATCAAATTTTCAATCAATTATATTATTACACTTAGTGTATCAAACTATGTTTCTGGCATAGTAGAAAAATCTCTTATGAATAGGTGACACAATGCTTAAAAAGAAGATCCAAATTTTTGCCCTCATTCTTGGCAATGAGAGCGCTTTTACAAATCACATGTAGAACGATTGGGCCAAGCTTCTTGTTTTCGATTCTCGATTAATCATTCATGCCATGGGTAAAATTATGTTAATCTTCTTGGTCTCTTCCTTCTCTTTATTGTCGGGTCGAAGTGGACGTCACAACTATCAACCACCCAGTGAGAACCCTAGACGTAAGACTTTTAAATGACCTGCATGGCATCAAAGATTCGAATGCCTTTTTACCTGAAAAGAATATGTTATGATTTCTTTTGTCGGAAATTTTGGGCGCCACCTTATCTTTTTTCTCAATTTTTTTTTTGTCACTCTGCTGTATAATTGTTCACAGTGCTGGATGACGTTATCAAATTATTAATTGTATTTATTTATCTATCTATTAATTATTATTATTATTATTGTTCGTTTATGAAATTTTCATTATGGCATGTACCATTTTTGAATGTAAGGCGTTATGTAATTGTCACACTTAAATTGTTTTAAATGATAACACATAGTGCTTTTCTATTTTGGTATTTTATATTGGCAAACTGTTAGCATTAGAATATCCACACATTAGTTTACCTAATCAACAATCTAACAATATAACATATCAAAATCATATAACACTAACATCTTAAATCATCTTAAGAAAGGAAATTAGTTGCACTCTTCTTATATAAAAACAAACTATCAAGTTGAGGGATTGAAGGATTTGTGGAAGAGGTATACTTACATGGGCAGCGACAAAATATGCAATCAAGTTGAGGGCTATCCCCCACCAAACAGTTCCAAAAATGTAGCCAGAGAGATTTTGCATCCGACGCAGGAGGCAGACAGAGTGATAGATCTTTGGGAGATATTGGAAGAAAAACATCAAGAACACTGTCATCACTACGGTCACCGATCCTCTCTCCAATAGTGAAGGAATTACCACCCATAATATTATCTGAAATAGAATATTCGCAAAATAATTCTTAATTTGTTAGCTAAATATTTTGTTTCAATCTACAAAACCTCTCTTTTTCGTAACAGCAGCATGAAAAATTAGGTCCGCAGAAAATGTTTTATCAGTACTGAAAAATGAGCATATTCATGTTGATTTGTTCCATAAATAATTTCTAATACAAGTGAAATTCTACACTAATCTACACGAAAGAAGAGAAGGGGGAGTTTGAATCTACGACGCAGTAGCTTGACGAGAAAGACCCTAATCACTAAGGTAATCCACCACTTGCTTCCAACAAATTGAGAATTCATGTTTAGTTAGACTCAACACATTTGTGAACATCAATGATCTTTTGGAGAAACTTTATATGCACAAGTATTACACCTGGACTATTACCTTTACATGATGCTAGCATATTGTTTCTTAATTAGGGCATATTCTTGAATTAATGTCTCTCAAAATATTACTTCAAACTTTAGTAGTAAACATCATTCCCTTACACCTTAAAATAGTGCAATGTATATATAGTAAGTGCTCCAACCACTTAATTGACAAAAGAAAAATAAAAATAATTATAATAAACCCACTTCTTATAGGAAGAAATTTCTTATCTTCTCATTAGATATTAAAAATAAATGATTAAATGCCACAAGCATGCCTTTAAAAAAATATCATCAAAACAAAGACCCTAGATTCCTTAACCAAAACAAATGCTTTAGCCAACACCGCAAATTTGGGTTATAAATAAAAAGAAAAATGTATTGGTGTCCAAAAATATATTCTGCAAAAAAAGAAAAGAAAACCGTTTTATGCTTTTACGTTGTCTGTGCTCTATACCCTTTTCTGGAACGAAGAGAGATGACAGTATGACATAGCTAACTCACATGTTACAACCTTTCCTCCCTGCAAAATAATACATGTGCATTTTTGCTGTATTGCATAAAAACAAGTTATTGGCATGCATCTGTCACCTTCTTATTTCTCAATGCCACCTTTCTACAACAAACCTTAAACAAACGGACCAAATATCTTTGATAATGACAAATATATATAGAGAGAAACCACGGCAATTATCACAACAAAGACAGCAAAAAGAAAAGATATTTAATGACGATGAGTAGTAAACGATTACCTTTAAAAATCCACCACAAAATTAGTGCTATTGATATTTAGACATGCTAAATTCCCAGACACTTAAACTCACACACGCTTAAGCTCACACACACATGTCATAGAGATAAGTTTTAACGTTATGTGTGGGACCATCTAGATTCAAAGATGCTAAGTAACTATGTCAGTTTTGTGTGTTTTAACAGCATCTAACCAAAATTAATTAATGAATCTTACCTGGGGTATGGGGAGAATAACAAAGAGGTCAAACAAAAACCCCTTCTTTGACTTCAAGTACTTGAGAGCCACAGACCTTGGACTAGTGTCGCGCAGCCCAGTGGCTCCTCCACCATCCCCCCCAACCATGGCAGTGAAGGAGTAGCGCTTGGCCATCTTCAGCTGCAACCACATATTCCACACGTGCAGAACGTCCGTCATGCAGCGGAGCACGGTCACCGTGATGGCAAGCCACCCGTCCACAAACAGACACATACAGCTCTGGCTAATGGACAAGGCATAGAAGAAGAGAGGGTCTATGATGAGCCCCGATGCACACACAAGGAGGAAAATCCTGTTCCATTCTTGAATCCATTTTGCCCTCGGGTCGAGAACTTGGCCTAGCGACCAACCGGGCCTCCTCCGCCGCTGCAAAGAACACATGTTGTACAAGCAGTTGTTCTCAAAATTTCCTCCATGAGATGTACTGCTTCCATCACTTTCTTCGTCGTCTTCTCGTACCTCGTGGTCTTCGTGATCTTCGGATTCGGATTCTTCGTCGGAGACATAGTGTTGCATGCGTGAAGAAGTCTGAGAAATTTCGTGCTCACCAGGCATGGTGGTGAGTAATGGGATGGGTGGGAATTAAGTTTATGCGTTTTGATGAGCAGCTTTGCTAGCTTTGAAATGATGTATGGATTCGCCTCAAGGACAGCAATAATTGGAGAGGTGGGTGATGACAAAATTTATTTTGAAATTACCAGATTGCCCTCCAGTTAAAATCCACTCCGGATCATTTCCGAGTTGTACAGGGTGATGTAGGCAAGGATTCTCTCCGATACTTTCTATCTAATACTTCTCATCAAATAATTTAGATTCTTGAAATTTAATCTAACGACTACAAATAGAAATTCATTTTAAAAGTTATAATAATTTTAACCGTTAGATCAAATTTCAAAAATCCGAATTATTTGATGAGGAAAATTAGATAGAATAGATCCGAAGATGATCCCTTTCCAATATACTTGTTTGACAGATCACCAATTACTCTATTCATATAAAAATATATTATTTTACCATCATTGTACACGGTACTATCATTGATGTTGCTTTGCAAAATTCGGATTAAGGCAGAATGATTTTATTTGTGGAAGTTTTAATCAAATATTTTCAGTACTGTTTATTTTTAATGAAAAATCATATTTTTATCTTTTTTTATACTATTCACTACACATTTATTTTTTATTTTTCATTAAAATTAAAAAAAATTGAACTTTTCATTAGTTTTCTTTTTATTTATTTACTTTGTTTTAAGCATTCAAATGAGCACAATATTAGCTCAATTTTTTAAGGCATACAAGCATAAGTTGAAGCGCTGAACTATCACGAGTACATTCTACGTACATAAGGAAAAATGCTAGGTACTTTTGTTTGTATCTTCTTTATTTCGATAATTAAGTGAAGTATTTGTTAAGTTTAGTTCCAATTTCAATTAAGTAGACCTGATTTATTCATTTTCTTTCATAATAGTGTAATTCAAATGACATTTTTTCAATAGAAAATAAACATTGCTAAAACTTATGTTCTTTAGGAAAAAAAAGAAGGAGAATTTTCAGCAATTTATTAATCATAATATAATAATACAATCACCTCCAACCGTTGGATCCAAGAAATTTGACTTATATTATCCGCGGGTGCATCACAGATGGTGCACAGTGCACTACATAGAATGAACTCCAGCCACATTTTAGCTCTTACTTACACGTGGTGGTCGCCCCCTGGCCGATATGTTAAAATTAGCAGAAATATAATAGGATGTATCAAATATTTTAGGAGATACTAATATAAGAGATCCTACAGAGTTTCATTTATATACACAATATGATAGAAATCAATTAGTAAGATATTCAGTGCGTGATGCTGAAAGTGAGCTATTTCCCACCATTTGGCATTTCATTGGAGATGGCCTTAGTCTCTCTGGTCACGTGAAATGTGAAAAGAGAGAAAAATACATGGGAGTATATAAACAAGGTTGCATGTAAGTATTACTCCATAAACAGCTAAGAGCCACCACATTAATGAGATATTTAAGGATCAAGAATGAGTATAAGAAGAAAGGAAATCATTCCAATTCATGATGTTCCTCCATTAAAAAAAATATGTGGATCGGACATTAAAATTAGTAATTCAATACCCTCAGTACAAGGAATGAGTTAAACTAAGTTAAATTAGTTGATTTGATTGAAATACTCAAGAATATGGATGAGCCCGTTTTTGTGATAGGAATTGAAATACTCAAGAAGGGGTCAAAAGGAAATGCAACATGTTTTAGGAATTTTGGCGTGCTTTGAGAGCATGCATGGTTTCTCAATTACAGTCCACCTACAATTATTAAATATATGTCATGTAAACTATCTTTTAGGATTTAAACTTTTACAAAACTTCGAGATATTTCCATTGTCTTCAAGAACATCATAATTGCCATTATTTTGAATGACTATAATTGCCAAAATTTCGAACACAGCATGTGATAAATGCATGCAATGGTCCAAATGGTATGTCTTATTTCCACAAGAACATCATAATTGCCATTATGCGTATGTCTTATTTCCGTAGAGTGGAGATTATATATATATATATATATATATATATATATATATAATAAAAACAAGTAAGGCTATACTTATCACATATTTGTACCATCTATCTAATAGAGGTAGAGCCCGTCAACACATGTGGTTCTCATCTCTATTCGAAAGATGGTACAAATAATGGTATATGGGTAATGTTAGGAAGACTAAAATTTTAAACAAATTTTTGTAAACCAAATGATGTGGATGTTAATAATTAGATTATTACTTAGGTGTTGGTTAATATGTTTATTTCATACTGGTGACACATAATTTGATTTGCAAATTTAATTTAAAATTTTGATTTTCCTAACATTATTCATGGTATAAATATAAGGTAAGGGTAGTATTTTGGAAAAAACAAAAATTTGATTCAACTGTAGTTCAATCAAGACTTGAAGATATGAAAGAACAAAAAATCTTCCAATATAACGTTCCTATAACGTTCAAAAATCCCAGAGGTGAAGTAAGGGCTAGTTTGGTATTGCTGTGTTTTGAAAAAAAACTGCTGTGAGAATAAACGGATGTGCTGTGAGAATAAGCGGCTGTGAAATAAAGCCAGTAGAGTGTTTGGTAAACTTTTTTGTGAAAGTGCTTTTGGAAAAAAAAAGCAGGATGATAGTGTGTCTTTTCATTAAAGGAGCATTGTAGCTCCGTGTGCTTTGAAAAAACTGGTTTTTTTTCAAAGCAGCAAATAGCAGCTTCAGCTTTTCCTTTGATTTTCAGCTTATTCTCACAGCAGCTTCCAAAATAAGCCATTTTTTTCAGTTTACCAAACACAAAAATGACCCTCAACTTTTTTTCACAGTGATTTTTTTTAAAATCACCTCAATCTCAAACCGGGTCTAAGATTCTTTAGCATGGTTTTCAAATCCTATGTCGTGATATGATTATAGCAGCTACTAAGCTTGATTAGACTACACTCGAAGTCTCGAAAGCTGAATGACATATATACAGCCGCTCCTTTCTTGTCACAGATCACCTGTGCATCGGTCTTTGGTTCGGAGGCAGAGTATCTGCCCTCCTTTTGGATGCCCTTCTCATTTTTTTTTATTTATGAGGTTAAACCACATTAATATTTTATATTTTTATTATTTTTCGTCTTATTATTATTATAAAAAAATCAATATAAAATATTAACATGGCTCAATTGTGACCGCATATAATAGAAAAAGATGAAAATGACACTCAAACAAGAAGACAGACAATCTGCCTCTCTTGGTTCTCCACATAATAGAAGTCTCTCTGTTGTCTTGGTTTCACGAAATATGTCTTATCTTCTTTATATATAAAGCTAACAACTTCTTTTGAGGTCACAAGTTTTATTAAAAAAATTTGAATAAAAATATCTCCAAAATAAAAAAATTCAAAAGCATCTTAAAATAATACACCTAATAATATAGGAGTATTTTTGTTATTTTAACTGTGTTTTTTAATAATTAATTTTTTTTGTACATTTTTTTAATTAGTACTTTACAGTAAGCTATCAATAATGTATTTCAATCAGTTGTTCATTAAATATTATTTGCTATATTTTTAAACACGTTCAAAATATCTTAAAAGGCGTATAATGCTGATTATTAAAAAGGTATTTCACACGCACATAATAATGTGATTAAATTAGTTGTCAAATGATTTTTTTTTTGAACAAACGATATTATCTACATTAAGGAAGAGGGGGATGAGCTTAGCCTCATAATGAGTTAGCAATAATATGATTCAATTAAATGTTTATTGAATGTTATTTTCTCTATTCTTCTTGATATAAATTCAATAGAATGTAGATGGAAATTGAAAATGTGTAAGTCGCGCGTAACACACTGTAATTCAAAAAATGTCTTCTGTACGCACATGTGCACGTGCATGAAGGCTAATTTTCCTTTATTGGGAGGATGTAAAGAAATGTACATCGACCTACACTGGAAGTTTATCAAGAGAAACGTTTACCCCCTTATAGTTGGTTATATGATGAAACCTCAACTTCTTTATGTTATATATACGTGTATGTTGAAAGGAATAATTTCTCGAACCATAAGGATTTGATAGTGAAAGACTGGATACTGAAATAAAATTTATACGCAACTTGTAATTGCCATAAACCATAAGAACGACTTTTGTTTGGTTTATAATAACTGCGTGAGAGTGTCTTGATCTTGGATCGACCCCCATTATTGGGTAAAATACTAGGAAAATATCCAGAAATAAGAATCACGATGTCGTAACAATGTAAGTCTGTAACACTGTAAAGGGTAGTTTGGGAAATGAAAATAGACAGAGAGCTAATTGAGCTAGGTACGTAAAGAGGTGGGGGAAACAAAAGAAGAAGGGTGGGGCAAAGAGTAGTGTGAGGGGGAAGGGAAGGAAAGGGACAGGGGAGAGAGGGACGTGGTAACGATTACATATAAGTTCGAAGAAGCTAGGTTCCATGCAGCTTCGTCTCTTTGTTTGTTTCCTCATCAATTGTCATCAATTATATTTTATCGCTATCTGTCAAAATATATGTGCTGTAGAACGTTACTTATACCTACTTGGACAATCGACACATTTCGAAATTCTAAACCATATATCGATCTAATCTAAGTAAGTACGTAACCTTTTTTTCTTTCGGTGGCTGTATATTTCTCTGGATCCTTTGCATCACCGAGATCTCCCCGGCCGGCACTCTATTTGTCTCTGTGCTTGATGATGACTGAGAATTAGGAAACGCAGTCCTGACCTCTGCATGCATGGAATAGTTAATTGCCATGTGACTACTACAGTTTTCTCTTGTCTTGTCACTTAGTTATACAGTTTAGTAGTATTCCTATTTACTTATAAATGAGAGATCTTAAGTTCGGTTATCGTCAAAGGTAAATTCAAACCATTTATGGCTTAACAGAGGCTAAAGTTCTCTCATGTCTTGCCATTTAGTATTACGGTCTAGTGAATTTCTATTCATTTGTAAGGAAATGGTCCTAAGTTCTATTCTCTCCAAGAACGAAATTCAAACTGTTTATGGTTAGTCCATTGTGACGTAGAGTCCACCCTCCATCCCTTAATGTAGATAATATTGAATTATTAAAAAATAAAGATTTCCCTACCTTAATTATGACCACAAGTTAAAGCCCTAAGATTAACATAAGTGCTGAGAAGGGGGAGAAAAATAGGGTTGGGTTTTAAAATATAATTTAGTTAGATTATGAGTTTCATTATATTGTCACAACAAAAAAGAAATGATAAGACTAATTATCAATCTTGCCACTTATTATTATGGTTTAGTGATATTTCTTTTCACTTTATAAGTGAGAGGTCTTAGGTTTAATTTTCTCCAAAGGCAAATTTGAATCACATTATTACTAGTCCATTATGAGGTTAAGACCATTCCCTCCTCTTAGTGTAGATAATATCGATTGTTAAAAATATATATCAATCTTAGATGTTTGTAATAAATTTTGGAAGGTAGATTGATAGTTTTTAATGAGTTTAAAAAACATTTTTTCGGAAAAAATAATGTACGGATTTAACTTTTGCAGAGTAAATTGGTTTTTTTTACTACAATAATAAATTTTATACTAAGGGGAGAGAGAGTTCAGCTAAGCCAAACAATGTGCAACCTAATTTGGTATTGAATTCGTTATCTACAAGATTCGAACCTAAGAACTCTCACTTATAAGTGAAAATGAATACCACCAGATTGTACTACTGAGTGATGAGTAAATTGGTGGTTAAATTCATAACTTAAATGAAATGTTAAGGGCTTATGAGTTAGAATATGCCAACATTTGACCTCTTAAAGCATCTCACGTGCAAGTCACGTGACTTAAATTGAGAAAAATATGGATATAGCAGCTTCAAATCTTATAATAAGATAATAAAATTGACAATTTTTAATGAATTTAAGAACTTAATTTCCACAACTGTAATAATTTAAAGAACAAATCAATAATTTACTCTCTACCCTTGATGATTATTTTAAGTAAAAACTCTTGATAAATTTTTTGTTGTAGCACACACTTGGGGTAAGTAAGCTTTCAACACTTTGCATGTTTTTTTTTTTTAATCAAACGATAAATTTTGTTAGATTAGATTTTAGATTAACTCCTGACGAAATTCAAACCCAAACAATCATACAAGAGCTCAATACTTTTTACCGCCGAAGTAAATGTCTACTTGCCAACACTTTGCCTGTTAGGTACTAGCAAACCGTATCAGGGATATTTGGCGTTTAGTGCAACTCGGATGAGCCCCACTGCCGCCGGGTTAAGGTTGCGAGTGCGGACAAAGGCTATTTTCTGTGTCCTCTAGTAAAATATAAATTGGGCCATACTTTTTGGCTTTTTATTATTGCATTACTTTTTTTATCGTATCTTTTACTGGTGATACCTGTATATATTGGTAGCTTACCTTTTATTCGAGAGAGCATAAGAGAACATATAAATATGTAGTAAATATAACATAATTTTTTTATTTTTCAAATTTGTATATTATACTATTAGTATAAACTTTATTATATTTGTTATTTTAGAAAAAAGAAAAGGAAGTGGCATACTTTAAATGAAGCTGCAGAGAAGAAAAATCTTGTAGTAAGCATTGAAAATTTCACATCAGCAGAATATAATATTTGTGATGCAGATACATGTATCCTAACATGAGCAGATTGGTAACATATGACAACATCTGTCACGTCAAAAGATACCATTTCTTTGTTTTTCTTTAAGAATTGTATCAATTGTATCAATTCATCTCTCTATGTATGCATGAAAAGTGAATAAAATTAATATTTCTCTTTTTATATACCTTATTATGACTGACTTATTATGTGAATTAAATTACACTCCTTTTTTTGGAGTAGGAATATCGTTATATGTATTTAAAATGAAAAATTATTGAAAAAGGTTTAAAAATTTTGAATTTTAACGATAAGGACAAAATAAAGGGTAAAGTGAATAGTATCATGATTGATATTTTAGTATAAAAATATGGTTTTTCGTTAAAATAAACAATACCGGGAGCATTTCGTTAAAGTTCCCATTTAAAAAATTGTGAGTACTATAGCAAACATCTATTTAAAGTGAGGTCCATTAATTTGTGTGTGTATATATTTAGGTAGATAGTTAATCAATCTCTTAACTATAGAGTGTAGAACGTTTTCCCTATACAGTCAATTATTGTTGTACAGGATATGAGATGGTGGGCATAAGCATGCATGTGAATGTGTTGTAGTATATGATTGACAATTCGACTGTACCACTTTAATGAGTATATTCAATTTCTATAATACCCTTTTTAGTTTTAAAAAAATGACATTGTTTAACTTTCTACACACATTTTATCCGTTGTAGAACAAAGTGAACGTCACCACCTACCACTACAAATACTAACCTTACACCACCACTACCATTACCACCACCATTGTTGCTACCAACATCATCACAACCATAACGCCACCACCTCCATCGCAACCGGCACCACCTTCATTGCCATCACTATCGTTGCCACCACCACATCCACCATTGTTGTCGCTACTGCCGCTATACCTGCCATAACCATAGCCGCCACCATTGCCACCAGAACTTCCACTACTACTGTTGCTACTCGTATCAACATTGTTACCTCTACACCCTAACCACCACACACCATTATTGGCACCGCCACCATACCCCCACCTTTATCGTTGCCATCACCAATGTCGTTGCCACCACCACCACTTTCCTCACCACCGCTGTCATTGCCAGTTCCACTAACCCCACTACCATGTCCATTTTTGTTGTTATATACAATTATAACACTTTTACACTCAAATTTATCAACTTCTTTTACATTGCTTTTTACATTATCAAACGCTCAAATGCTTTATTTTACAGCTGATTATTCTTAAAACAATAGAAGTTGTGAAATCCGGTTCTCATATTTCACTATTTAAAATTACATATCTTGTATTTCGAATTCATATTCATAGTTTCAATGCTTTCATATTTACGGCGTATATTTTTTCGATAAGTAAAAGGACGAAAATGCCCGTAATGAACTAAACAGAATTCTACGTGGTC
>VIEB01002062.1:0-14369 GCA_006547085.1 Malus baccata | reverse complement strand
GCTAGCTAAGGGGTTCTTCTCCACACATGTTATACTTGCATACAAAACGATTTCTAATTGCTTTTCAATAACCCATGAATTCTCAACGCCCCAAGTTAATTAGGTCCGCTTAAATTAACCTTCAGATTTTCCTAATGTTATTGAATTGGATGATTGCATACGACAACCCAAAGCATTCCTCACAAGTCCCCTACATGATTGCATAATAGAGATACAAGCAAGAATCATTAAGTTTTATGAAAACCATAAGCTTTGACGAAGCACTTGTTACTATGATTGCTGAAACTTATGCCAAGAATTTACTTAACGCGATTGAGATCATCAACCTTTACTACTTGTGAATATAAGTTCATAACAATTTGGTGAAATTTCCTTATATCCTAGCATTCAATTTATGCATGATAATTAAGCGTGCACTCTCAACCAACACACAAAAATGAATGTAATTCACATAGATAAGTAAATTGAATTTACAACTTATGAAACGCAATTAGAAGTAATCAAATCATATCGCAAGCATAAACATGTATTTCGAATCCCCCCTAGCCAAGGGGGGTTTAGTTCCTCATACTCGCAAGGCAAAGATACATAAATTTAGAAATTAAAATCCAAAGAAAGAAAACACCTAGAACGCTCCAACTTGGCAGCAAGCGCATCCAAGAATTCTCCTTCCTCCTTGCTACGGCAGAAAAGTTTAGAACAGGTTTTTGGGGTTATTTGTAGTGTAGAATGGATGGGGAATGGTATCGGAAGGTTTAGGGTTGATGGGGGTACGGCTAGGGATGATTTTGGGCAGAATTTTGGGACTTTGGTGATGGGAAGGTGAGGCAGAAATCAAGGGCAGATTTCTGGCGTGAATGATTATGTATGGGAGATGGTGATCTGATCTAGGGGTTATAATGAGTATATATAGGCATCCAAAACCCTAGGGTAATCAGATTAGGGTTTCTAGAAGCCCAAATCCACCAGAAATTAGGTTAAAACAATCAGATTTTTAGTGGGAATAAGGCCTAAGGTGCGGCTAGGGTTAGGGTTTAGAGATGGGCCTTCTAGAATGCCTTGCAAGGCAAGGAAATCAGATATTCTTCATTTCTTAAACTCCTTTGACCTTCAAACTCGTCCATTCCTCGTGCTCCATTAGCATACACAACACTCCAGCTCAATTTTGCTCTAAAATGCTCCATTTTGCACTTCTTTGCATGCTTCGTCTCTAAACCTGAAATTTCATGAAAATGACTTTAAACACTAAAATAACTAAAGAAAAACAACATAAATGCTTAAGAACAAGCCAACTAAGTCGCATAAATATGCTCCTATCAAAACCACCTCAAACTCTTTCAAATGCTTGTTAGGGTCCTCATTGGACAGCCCATGGAGCTTTGGAATGTGGTGGAGCAAACTTGACTTTAACTCGAACTCTTCGGTTTTACCTTGAGCAGCCGTGGGATATTGGATACACAATGGTGCGGCATTATCCAATCCCGAGGCGGAAAGCTCCTTGAGTGTACGGTTGTCCATGGCCATGCCTTGCACTTCTCCACCCACTTGTGTCGTGGGTTCCTCCTCCTCTTCTAGAACTTGTTCTTCAAGGTCAGGTTCCGGGCTAGGTGGGTTAGACTCTTGTTGGTTCCTCCTTCGTCTCAAAGTTCTCTCAAAATCGTCGTCAAAGTCCAAAATATGCTCACGAACAGGTGGGAACTTCGAGTCATGCACTAGTACCTAAAAACAAAGAAACAAAAGAAATCAGCAACTAAGATAGAAAACAAACGAAAAATAAAAAGAAATAATGAGGGATTAGCAAAGTTGCTAATCCCCAACAATGGCGCCAAAATTTGATGCGTAAAATAACTAAACACACAAATTAACCCTCTTGTTGACAATTGTAGTATGGATAAGTAGGGATCGTTCTTAAACCGGGGATTAGGAGGAGGGATTGCTAAAACACTCTAAACTGACTCAAATCTGTAAAACAAAGTTTAAAACATTAAACTAGACTCAAAGAATGCAAAACTAAACTCTAAAACACTAAAACAAACCAAAAGACTCAAAACAGCAAACAAACACTCAAAACTGCCTAAAAACACTTTCTGGGCAGTTTTGGGACTCTAACACAAACTTGGACGAAATTTGGTTTTCTAATGACCTAAAACATTTAAAAACATATTCTAAGACAAGTTCTAATTAATGTGACTCAAAGAAATAAGGTGGGGTTGATTTTGGACGAAAATAAATAAAACAAAGCAAGAACAATGTAAACAGATTCTTGGACAAAATTAAGTGAATTGATGAGATATGAGGTAACTAGAGGGTTCTTGTCCACACATGATACACTTGCATTCAACTTTAATTTTCAATTGCTTCTTTCAATAAACTATGAATCTCAACACCCTATGTTAACTGTGATAGCACTTTTTTAACCTTCAAGTCTTCCTAAAGTTAGTGAATTGGATGGGAATGCACATGCAACAACTCAAAACGTTCTCTAAAAGTCCTTTACGTGAAAAGCACAATAAAGGTACAATCAAAGATCATTAAGTGATAGGAGCATATTTATGTGCCTTAGTTAACTAGTTCTTATGCATTTTCGTTATGTTTTCTTAGTTTAAAGTAGTCTTTTAAGCTAGTTTCATGTGTTTTCAGGTTTTATGAGCAAAGTATTCAAAAAGATGCATTTTGGAGCCTTTTGGAGCACAATTGAGCTTGGATTGGACATCACATACTTGGAGCCAAAAGAATGGACGAAATTGAGGATTTGAAGATGATGATTCCTACTTGAACAAGGTTTCCTAGTTGAAGTAGGAAAGTGCCTAAGTGAAGATGAAATCCTAATCCACAAAGGAGTCCTAGTTGAAGAAGGCTTCCTAGTCCAAGATGGATTCCTAGAAGTGTGAAGATTCCTACTCAAGCAAGGTTTCCTACTTGAAGAAGGAAAGTTAAAGTCAAAGAATCAGCTCAAGTGAAGAAATCTTATCCAAAACATCATCCATAACCTTATCTTAGCTTATCTTATCCAAACAAACCTTATCCTATCCTATCTTATCCTAATCATAATCCATTGATATTTTAGCTGCAAGGGGGGGTTCCTAACTATATTAGGATGCTTAAAATCAGATTTCTAGAAGACCTAATCCTTTTCTACAAAGGTGGCGCCTAGAACCTTTCTAGAAGCCCTTGCCTTGCATGACAATTCAGCCACTTTCCCTCCAATCCTTGCCGTGAGTTTTCACCCAATTCCCTTGGGATCTTGGTTTCTAAAAGCTTTAGCCTTTTCCTTCAAGGATTGTGTGTTATTATCCTATACAAATTAGGCCTTTAAATCCTTTTCCTTTGCTACATAGGGGCTACGAATTTCAGCCTATAAATATCATCCTTTGCTGCACCATTTGGTCACCACCCTCTACCATATTTTCCTACATTCATACATCCCTCAACCACATTCATCTCTCTTGTGCTGTGACTATTGCAAGGAAGGAAGGAGAAGGAACAACCTTGTGCCGTGCCTATGCCCAAGCATTGGGAGTGTTGGAGCGTTTCTAGGTGTTTTCTATCTTTGATTTCAATGTTTAATTTAAGTTATCTTTGTGTAATTGCGAGTATGAGGAACTAAACCCGCCTTGGCTAGTGATGTGAAAATTTTATTGACACACAAATTAAACCCTATTGATGACAATTGTAGTATTTAAGCAAGTAGGGATCGTTCTAGACCGGGGATTAACTAGGGATGCTAATCAACACAAATAAGACTCAAAAACACTAAACTAGACTCTATAGACTCAAAACTAACTCAGAACACTCAAAACAGCAAGAAACAGTCAAAAAGACTCAATTCTAGACCTAACAAGTGATTTGGACGAAAATAGAACTTCAAAGACTCAAAAGACTTAAGGGAAACAATTTTTGACTCTAAAAACAAGACTTAAAAGCAAGGGGTTTGGTTTTGACGAATTTAACTTTTAAAACAGAAACTTTGAAAACAAACTTGACAAAAATGATTTGATGTAGATCAAGATGGTGAAAGGCTAGTTAGAAGGTTCCTTCTCCACACATGAAACATATGCATATGACTTGATTTCCAATTACTCTTTCAACAAACCATGAATGACAATGCCCCAAATTAACCAGATTGCACCAATTAATTCTCAAATTTCCCTAGATTCATTGAATTGAATGGAATACGCATTACAACCAAATTATTCTCATCAAGGACCCTAACTATGGAATACGCATGATAGAGACACATATCAAAGATCATTAAGTTCAATGGAAATCATAAGCATTGACGAGGCATTCATAACTATGGAATACGCATGTTACTCTTGCCTAGGATTTACTTAACACAATCGTGACTAGCGACTTTTACTACTTATGAATATAAGTTAATAACGATTAGGTGAAATTTCCTTATACTCTAGCATCAAATTCATGCATGCAAACTAAGTGTCGACCCTCAATCAACATACATAAACATGTTATCAATCAAATAGATAAGTAAACCACATTCACGATTCATGAAATCATAACTGGAAGAAATCAAGTCATATAAAACATATGATCATGGCTTTGAATTCCCCTATAACTATAAAGAAATTAGTTCCTCATGTTCGCAAATAAACAAAGATAAATAAATTTAAACATTGACATAAAGATAGAAAACACCTAGAAGCGCTCCAACAATCCAAGCTCCTTGAATGGCATGCACGGCTCCAGATTTCTTCCTTCTTCTCCTTGCAAAACTCACGGCACAAGAGGGGTTTTTGGGTGAATGGTGTAGTGAAAATATGGTAGAGAGTGGTGACTGAATGGTGCGGCATAAGGTGGTATTTTTAGGCTTCTAGAAAGGTTCTAGGCGCCATCTTTGTAGGACAAGATTAAGTCTTCTAGAAATCTGATTTTAAGCAACCTAATATAGTTAGAAACCATCCCTTGCAGCTGAAATGTAGGTAGATTAAGATTAGGATAAGATAGGATAGGATAAGGTTTGTTTGGATAAGATAAGCTAAGATAAGGTTATGGATGATGTTTTGGATAAGATTCCTTCACTTGAGCTGATTCTTTGGCTTTAACTTCCTTCCTAGCTTCATCAATCTCTCAAATTCGTCCATCCCTTGTGCTTCATGTGCATGAACTCCATTTTAGCCCAATTTTGCTCCAAAATGCTCCAAATTGCATCTTTTTGCTCACTTTGTCTTTAAAACCTGAAAACACATGAAAATAGCTTAAAAGACTAACTTAACTAAGAAAACACAACATAAATGCATAAGAACTAGCTAACTAAAGCGCATAAATATGCTCCTATCAAATTCCCCCACACTTAGCTTTTGCTAGTCCTCGAGCAAAACAATAAAACAAAACAAAACATAACATAACCTAAACCTTCCAACAATCGCCTCAGGGATTTCCAATGGTACATGACACGCCAAAGATCACCACTCACATAGATTTTAGCCATCCATACTCTCGAGCACATACTTAATCATAGTCATCACTTACTAGCTCACATTTAATCAATTAAAACAATGTTGTGAATGTAGTAACATGCCTTAGAGAATCCCTCAATTCCTCACTAGATATGCCCTCAATTTTCACTCAGATTTTCTGACTACACACCCTACACTAATTATATGTGAGAAGATTGATGTAAATATGAAAATTAATGCTCACATATGTTATAACAATAAAAGCATTTTCTGGAATTATGAATGTATGTATATGATCTCATGAATGGAATGCTACTACTTAGACGCGAGAACCAGGGATATCATATGCTCATACCAATTCCAAACTCCACATATTGAAACACATAACAATCAAGATAGAAGCAAAGGGTTGTAACGGGGCTAAGGTATTGGCTAACAAAGAAATGTAAGGATAAACAAACATTCTTAAAGAATAATAAGCAAAGTAATGAAATTGACACTTAGAATTCACTTTCGCATGCAAAAAATCAATTGTTAAACCCAAGGGGAAGACTCATGCAACACTTAGGGTCAAATTCAACTTTTTGGACCCTTTCTTCAACAACCAACACACTTGAGTACATTCTCACTTATTTTCAACTCTTTTTCTTTTCTTTTCACACTTTTCTCTTTTTTCCTTCTTTTTCTACGAATTTTCTTTTTTTTGTTTTTTTTTTCTTTACCCGTGCCCTTCTACTTCTTTTGGCACACAAAATTTCCCTTCCCCCACACTTAAGTTTCTGCACAATGGTGATCAAATGGAATTCCCTCTAAGTCATGCTTTATTATCCTTTAAGAACAAGGGTATGGATATTCCTAATCTAGGCTAGGTAAGGATAATGTGGCTAACAACAAAAATAGGCTAAATAAGGCTCAAAGGGGTTAAACCTACAAAACAATTGCATGGGATGAATGCTTTTTGGCTCTGGTGGTAACTACTAAACAACTTCATCTTGTTATATGTTATGCACTCAATTTTAAGCTTTGAATGAAATGGGTATGAAGTCTAATATTTGGATCTATAATGATGAAACGCCTTCTAAGTAGCAACCAAGCAAAGAATGATGAGATCATGCAACGACTTTAGAAAACAACAAATTCACAGATTATTAACTCTCCAAAGAATGTTTAGGTTCAAGTCTCATAGGGTTGTAGCGTTAGTTTGAGTTACTTCCTTCAAGCATGTTACAAAGACCGATTTTTTCTTTGTGATTACATGTGAATTCGTAAACAACAACGATGACCAAGCATAACAAAATAGCATATCAAACTTCCATCCATGTTTGTAACTTTCTTTAACCGTCATGCAATTAAAAACCAAATCCTCATCATTGCGTTGGAAGGTACTCTAAGACACAAACACACAAAAACAACTTTAAAATGACTCTTTTTGGGTTTTTCAAAACTTTTTCGAATTTTTTCTTGAATTTTCGTATTTTCTGGTAAAGCCACATCAAAACATTCTAAAAACACTCAAGTTCTAGCATCCTTAAAAATAGTAGGCCAATAAAAACCACATTCAAGTACTTTACGTGCAGTCCTTTGAGTGCCAAAGTGATCTCCACATGCATAAGTGTGACAAAAGTTTAAAATAGACTGAATTTCAGAATCATGCACACACCTACAAATGATTTGATCAGAGCAATATTTCCATAAATAAGGGTCATCCCACACATAATTTCGTGCATCATACTTAAGTTTATCACGTTGGTTTTTATTGAACTCACTTGGAATGACTTTAGATGCCAAATAATTAACTAAATCCGCATACCATGGCATACTAACCTCAATGGACAGCAATTTCTCATCCGGGAATGTCTCTGGGATAGGCACGACATCTTCTTCATGCACTAAACGGCTCAACTGATCAGCCACAACGTTCTCACTTCCTTTCTTGTCTCGGATTTCGATATCGAACTCTTGGAGAAGAAGCATTGATAGGAGCATAGTTATGCGCCTTAGTTAGTTAGTTCTTATGCATTTATATTGTGTTTTCTTAGTTAAGTTAGTCTTTTAAGCTATTTTCATGTGTTTTCAGGTTTTAGAGACAAAGTGAGCAAAAAGATGCAATTTGGAGCATTTTGGAGCAAAATTGGGCTAAAATGGAGTTCATGCACATGAAGCACAAGGGATGGACGAATTTGAGAGATTGATGAAGCTAGGAAGGCGTTTCAAAGTTGAAGAATTGAAGATACAAAGTTTCCAAGTTGAAGTAGGAAAAGGCTTAAACGAAGAATTCCTAAATGAAGAAGGATTCCTAATCAATGTTGGAGTCCTAATTGAAGATGGATTCCTACACCAATGAAGTTTCCTACTCAAGCAAGGTTTCCTACATGAAGAAGAAGAATTAAAGTCAAAGAATCAGCTCAAGATAAGGAATCTTATCCAAAACCTCATCCATAACCTTATCTTAGCTTATCTTATCCAAACAAACCTTATCCTATCCTATCTTATCCTAATCCTAAATTATCCACATTCCAGCCATTTAGGAGGGTTTCTAACTAGATTAGGATGCTTAAAATGGGATTTCTAGAAGACCTTATCTTATCCTACAAAGATGGTACCTAGGAACCTTTCTAGAAGCCTAAAAATCTGCCTTGCATTATCTTCTAGAACCCTAGCTTTGTGCCGTGAGTTTTCACCTATTGCCCTTGGGATTTTGGTTTTCTAGAAGCCTTATCTTTTCACACTCTTTGTGCCGCACCTTATCTCCCAATCCCTTTGGATTTTTGACTTGTTTTCCTTCAAGGATTGTGTTTTATTTTCCTATGCAACTTAGGCCTTTAGAACCTTGTCCTTTGCTACCTAGGAGATGGGATTTTCAGCCTATATATACAACCCATTGCCGCACCCTTTCACTCACCACCCTCTACCAGATTTTCACTACACCATTCAACCAATCATACCTCTAGTGCCGTGAGTTTGCAAGGAGAAGAAGGAAGACAACTTGGAGCCGTGCATGCCATTCAAGACGTTGGATTGTCCGAGCGTTTCTAGGTGTTTTCTATCTTTATGTCAATGTTTATATTTATTTATCTTTGTTTATTTGCGAACATGAGGAACTAATTTCTTTATAGTTAGAGGGGAATTCAAAGGCATGATCATATGTTTTATATGACTTGATTTCTTCCAATTATGATTTCATGAATCGTGAATGTGATTTACTTATCTATTTGATTGATAACATGTTTATGTATGTTGATTGAGGGTCGACACTTAGTTTGCATGCATGAATTTGATGCTAGAGTATAAGGGAATTTCACCTAATCGTTATTAACTTATATTCATAAGTAGTAAAAGTCGCTAGTCACGATTGTGTTAAGTAAGTCCTAGGCAAGAGTAACATGCGTATCCCATAGTTATGAATGCATCGTCAATGCTTATGATTTCCATTGAACTTAATGATCTTTGATATGTGTCTCTATCATGCATATTCCATAGTTAGGGTCCTTGATAAGAATAATTTGGTTGTAATGCGTATCCCATTCAATTCAATGAATCTAGGGAAATCTGAGAATTAATTGGTCGATCTAGTTAATTTGGGGCATTGTCATTCATGGTTTGTTGAAAGAGTAATTGGAAATCGAGTCGTATGCATATGTTTCATGTGTGGAGAAGGAACATTCTAACTAGCCTTTCACCATCTTAATTTACATCAAATTCGTTTTTGTCAATTTTGTTTTCAAAGTTTTGTTTTAAAAGTTAAATTCGTCCAAAATCAATCCCCCTTTACTTAGTTGAGTCATAATAGTTAGAAATCACTTTAGTTTGTGTTTTTAAGTGTCTTAGGTCAAGTGAAAACCAATTTTCGTCCAAGTTTGTGTCTAGTGTTCAAAACTGCCCAGATTGTGGTTTTAAGGCAGTTTTGAGTGTTTTTGGGCTGTTTTGAGTCTTTTGTTTTGTTTTGGTGTTTTAAAGTTTAGTTTTGCATTCTTTGAGTCTAGTTTAGTGTTTTAAACTTGTTTTTATGTATTTGAGTCAGTTTTCAAGTGATTTTGCAATCCCTCCTAATCCCCGGCCTAGAACGATCCCTACTTACATACTTACTACAATTGATAAAAAGAGGGTTAATTTGTGTGTCAACATAATTTTCACATCAAGCATCCATCGAATAAGCCTTGGTTTAGCCTCCTTCTTCGTGAGCAAGTAATTCAACGCTGCATGATCAGTGTAAATTATTACTTTAGTACCAAGTAAATAAGAACGAAACTTATCTAAAGCAAAAACAACAACAAGAAGTTCTTTTTCCGTGGTGTAATAGTTGAATTGAGCATCGTTCAAGGTCCGAGAGGCATAATATATGACGTGTGGCTGTTTGTCCTTCCCTTGTCCCAAAACAGCGCCTAGAGCATAATCGGATGCATCGCACATAAGCTCGAAGGGAATGCTCCAATCTGGTGGCCGAATGATAGGGGCCAAAGTTAGCATCTCTTTGAGGTGTTTGAACGCCTTTTCACATTCCTCGTTGAATTCGAAGGACACATCATTTTGGAGAAGTCGGCATAGGGGTGTGGAAATCTTTGAAAAATCCTTGATGAATCGCCTATAAAATCCTGCATGTCCAAGAAAAGAACGAACCTCTCTAACCGAAGTTGGAGAGGGTAAGTAGCGTACAAGATCTATTTTCGATTTATCAACCTCAATTCCCCTTTCAGAAACGATATGCCCTAAAACTATGGCTTGTTTTACCATAAAGTAACACCTTTCCCAATTTAAAACAAGGTTAGTTTCAACGCATCGTTTTAAGATTAATGTAAGATTTTCCAAGCAACCATCAAACGAATCGCCAAAGACACTAAAATCATCCATGAATACCATGCATCGTTGGAACGTGGCCGGTGCATTGCATAAACCGAATGGCATGCGACGGTAAGCAAACGTACCAAATGGGCACGTGAAGGTGGTTTTTTCTTGGTCTTCCGGAGCTATGACAATCTGATTATATCCTGAATAACCGTCAAGAAAGCAATAAAAAGAATGACCGGCTAACCTTTCAAGCATTTGGTCAATGAATGGCAATGGAAAATGGTCCTTCCTTGTGGTGTTGTTGAGCTTCCTATAGTCAATGCACACTCTCCAATCTGTTTGGATACGGGTTGGCACGAGCTCATCCTCGGCATTCTTCACCACGGTGACTCCTGACTTCTTTGGGACAACTTGAACCGGTGAGACCCAACGACTATCCGAAATTGGATAAATCACTCCACAATCGAGAAGCTTTATAATCTCCTTTTTCACAACTTCCATCAGTGGAGGGTTGAGTCGGCGTTGAGCCTCTCGAGTTTGTTTAGCCCCTGATGTGACACACAAATTAAACCCTATTTGTGACAATTGTAGTAATGATGTAAGTGGGGATCGTTCTAACCGGGGATTAACTAGGGGTGCTAATCTAATACAAATCGACTTAGAAACACAAAAACTAAACTTAAAGACTCTAATTAGACTACTAAGATTCAAAACAGATTTGAAACACTCAAATCTGCCCAAAACTGACTAAAACAAGTTAATTGACTCAAACAACAACTAAGACAAGATTTGGACGAATTTGACAAAACTTATGACTCAAAATACTTAAAAACACCAAAGAGGACAGATTATGAAGACTCAAACTTAACAAAATATGGGGGAATTGTGTTTGGACGAATTTGAACTAAATGCACAGATTGTAAATTAAAACAGATTGTAAACTAAATGTGATGAATCAATGGGTGATGGAATGGCTAAGGGGTTCTTCTCCACACATGAAATTTATGCAACGTAAATCGATTTCCAGTTATCAATTCAATAAGTTATGAACCTCGACACTCCAAGTTAATTAGGTTCGCTTAAATTAACTTTCAGATTTCCCTAGAATCATTGAATTGGATGAATATGCATCGCAAACAAATTATTCCTAACAAGTTCTCTATATGAACAGCACGATAAAGATACAAGTTAGAATCATTAAGTTCTTTGGAAATCATAAGCATCGACAAGGCAATTGTAACTATGAAAAGCATGATACTCCTGCCATGAATCTACTTAACACGATCGTGACTAGCGATCTTCACTACTTGCGAATATAAATTCATAACGATTAGGTGAAACAAACTTATATTCTAGCACCAAATTCCAGCATGCAAATCAAGTGTGCACTCTCAATCAACATACAAGAATAAGTTTTGAATTAAACGGTTAAGCAAATTGTATTCACGACTTATGAAACGATAACTGGAAGTAATCAACTTATTTCACATAAATAAACATGGTTTCGAATACACCCTTAGCCAAAACGAATTTAGCCAATCATACTCAATGAAAAACAAAGATTACAAGAAGTAGACATTGAAATATAAGATAGAATACACCTAAAATTGTTCAACAACTCAGATTGAAGAAGCCAAACAACTTTGTGAACTGTCTCCTTCTCTTCCCCTTGCGGCAGATTGGAATGATGTGGTTTCTGGGCTGTTTTTGTGATGTAGAATGGATTATGGATGGTATAGAGGCACGGCAAGGCTTGGGGATGGTGTGTGGGTGTTGTGTGGAAGGTGTGGATATGAAGAATGGTGGTGGAAATCGGCAGAGATGGAGGAGGAATGGTTTCTGAGGTTGTGGATGGGTTTTGACGAATTTGGGAGAGTGTGTGGCTGAATGGACTCCTTTGTGGCTGCAACAAGGAGGTTTATTTAAAGGAAAACAGAAATTAAAACCCTAGGTTGATTAGGAAATCAGAAATTAAGTCTAAGGATTCTAGAATTAGGAAATAAAATCAGAAACTTAAAGGAAATAGCAAGGGAAATTCGGCTAGGGTTTAAAACACAAAAGGAAAGTGTTTTAAAGCCTAGAATCAGGAAATAAGATCAGAAACTTAAAGGAAATAGCAAGGGAAATTCGGCTAGGGTTTAAAACACAAAAGGAAAGTGTTTTAAAGCCTAGAATCAGGAAATAAGATCAGAAACTTAAAGGAAATAGCAAGGGAAATTCGGCTAGGGTTTAAAACACAAAAGGAAAGTGTTTTAAAGCCTAGAATCAGGAAATAAGATCAGAAACTTAAAGGAAATAGCAAGGGAAATTCGGCTAGGGTTTAAAACACAAAAGGAAAGTGTTTTAAAGCCTAGAATCAGGAAATAAGATCAGAAACTTAAAGGAAATAGCAAGGGAAATTCGGCTAGGGTTTAAAACACAAAAGGAAAGTGTTTTAAAGCCTAGAATCAGGAAATAAGATCAGAAACTTAAAGGAAATAGCAAGGGAAATTCGGCTAGGGTTTAAAACACAAAAGGAAAGTGTTTTAAAGCCTAGAATCAGGAAATAAGATCAGAAACTTAAAGGAAATAGCAAGGGAAATTCGGCTAGGGTTTAAAAGTTGCAAGAAATGTGTATTTGATGTCCTAGAATGCTTAGGAAGTCTTCATAATTGCTGGAACTTTTAGGGACATTTAGGAAAAATCAAACCAAAGTAGGAAACTTTGGGTTAACTTTCATATTTCAAGTAGGAATCCTTGTTCTTCTAGGAATCCTCATGTGATTAGGAATCCATCTTCAATTAGGAATCCTCATGTGATTAGGAATCCATCTTCAATTAGGAATCCTTCGTTGATTAGGAATCCTTCGTCGATTAGGAATCCTCCTTCATGTAAGCACTTTCCTACTTCAACTAGGAAACCTTGTTCAAGTAAGAATCATCATCTTCAAGTCCTCAAATTCGTCCAAACCTTGGCTCCAATTATGTGATAATCATTCCAAGCCCAATTTTGCTCCAAAAAGCTCCAAAATGCATCTTCTTGCATCATTTGGCCTTAAAACCTGAAAACACATAAAACTAGCTTAAAAGACTACTTTAACTAAGAAAACACCATGGAAATGCATAAGAACTAGCTAACTAAGGCGCATAAATATGCTCCTATCAGCCCCCTCCTCAAGAAATATGCGATGCATGCATGTTGTAGGGCTAATCCCCTTAATATCGGCCAATGTCCATCCAATGGCTGTTTTGTGCTCTTTCAACACCAGAATCAACTTTTCTTCCTCTAATGCCGTGGGTGATGAAGAGACAATGACGGGCAACGTCTCTTCATCTCCCAAAAATACATACTTTAAATGATCTGGCAATGGTTTAAGCTTAAGAACGGGGGCCTGAATCACAGACGGTAACAACGTATTAGTGGAAACGGGAATTGGAATTGGGTTAGAAGGCTTACCACGATGTTGTGGCAATTTTTCAAAGGCAGCCACAAGCTCGGCATGTTCTTCCTTAGGTACGGCCAGATTGGGCTTCATGCCGAGTCCTTGTGCAATTGTCGTTTCAAGGGGATCGTCTTCCAACATATCAAGATAATCCTGTGCCAATTCATCCAATACATCAATAGAAAAACAAGAATGATCATCTTTAGGAAATTTTATAGCTTCAGAAATGTTAAAATTAATAATCTCCCCATCAAATTCCATTGTCAACGTCCCTTTGAACACATCTATCTTGGTGCGTGCTGTTTTCATGAAGGGCCTCCCAAGTAAAATCGGCAATGGGGTGACATTTGGTGAATCCTCCATCTCTAAAACATAGAAATCCGCTAGAAATATCAAGTTATCAACCTGCACCAACACATCTTCCAAAACTCCTTTCGGATATGCATTAGAATGATCGGCTAATTGAATTATAACACCATTGTTTTTAAGTTCTCCTAAGTTCATGGATGCATATATTGAGTATGGCATGACGTTAATTGAAGCTCCTAGATCTAACATAGCATGTTCAAATTTAGTATTGCCTTTAACACAAGGAATTGTAAAACTACCCGGATCTTTGCATTTAGGGGGTAGTTTTCTTTGCAAAATAGCGGAAACATTCTCACTTACTGATAGGAGCATATTTATGCGCCTTAGTTAGCTAGTTCTTATGCATTCTTGTTATGTTTTCTTCGTTAAAGTAGTCT
>VIEB01002061.1:4921-24434 GCA_006547085.1 Malus baccata | reverse complement strand
ACAAGTAGTGAAGGTCGCTTGAAAACGATCGCGTTGAATGAATTCTTGGCATAAGTTTCATGCAATTCATAGTAACGAACACCTCGTCAATGCTTATGTTTTTCATATAACTTAATGATTCTTGCTTGTATCTCTATTATGCAATTCATGTAGGGAAATTGTAGGGAATGTTTTCGGTTGTCGTATGCAATCATCCAACTCAATAACTTGTGGAAAAACTGAGGGTTAATTAGTGCAATTCACGGTTAATTTGGGGCATTGAGTATCCATAGTTTATCGGAAGAACAACTGAAAATCGTTTTGTTTGCAAGTGTGACATGTGTGAAGAAGAACCTCCTAACTAGCATTTTATCCAACCTTTTCATCCAAAACCGTTTTACAATCTGTTTAGTTTCAAGTTTCTGTTTTGTTTTCAAATTTCGTCCAAAACAAATCCCCCTTTATTTTGAAGTCTTAGATTAGTTAGAAAGTGTTTTGATTTGTGTTTCTAAGTGTTTTGATTCAAGTTTTCAACCAATTTCGTCCAAATTAGTGTAGGTGCTCAAAACTGCCCAGAAAGTGGTTTTTAGGCAGTTTTGAGGCTTCTAGTTGCTGTTTCGGGTTTTATGTTTGTTTAAGTGTTTTAACCTTTAGTTTTGCATTCTTTGAGTTTAGTTTAGTGTTTTAAACTTTGTTTTTGAGTTTTTAAGTCAGTTTCCAAGTGTTTAGCAATCCCTCCTAATCCCCGGTTTAGAACGATCCCTACTTACATCTTTACTACAATTTGACAAAAAGAGGGTTTAATTTGTGTGCTTATCTATTTCGCATCACAAACAAACACACAAAAACAACTCCTTTTGGGTTTTTAAAACAAATTTTGCAAATCTGGAATTGGAGTGATTCCTTGGTCTTCCTTTGTCGAATTGCATGGGTTGCCTCCCAAGTAGCGCTTTCTTTAACGTCGTATAGCCGGACGAAAAGCTCAGTCATGCCCCATTGGGACCCACGGCATCTAGTGGGATCTCATCCTCTAACTCTATGAATGGAAGGGGATAGTACTTCTCCTTGATTGGGGCGTTGAGCATCCTACAATCCATGTAAATTAGGCCACCATCGGGGAGCTGCGCGGGTACCTGCACCCAAGAAGGGAACCACCTCTTAATTTTAATGGGAATTGGATTTGGACTAGGTTCCTTACCTTGGTGTTGTGATGAAGTGGCAGCAACATGAACTTTTTCCCTCATGGTGTTCTCGGCCACGTTGGGTATCTTAAGGGCAGTGGCCGTGGGGTCCTTATGCTCCACTCCAATTCCCTCATCTTGCATGGTTCTTGAAGCAACCTTTGTGCTAGGGGCTGAATGATCCGTCCCTATCTTTTCTATTTTATCAATAACACAACAAGAACGAACAACATTAGGCGTTTCAATAGATTCAGGAATTTTAAAACAAATCATATCACCACCAAATGCCATAGTTACTTCTCCTTTGGCCACATCAATCTTCGTTTGAGCCGTTTTCATAAATGGCCTTCCAAGGAGGATGGGCAATGAAGGGGCATGGTCCGATTCATCCATTTCAAGAACATAGAAATCCGCCGGGAATACTAAATGATTAACCTGCACAAGAACATCTTCCAAAACTCCCTTTGGATAGGCGTTAGATCTATCGGCCAATTGTATTATTACCCCATCATTTTTTAACTTGCCTAGGTTCATAGATGCATAAATTGAATATGGCATAACATTTATGGTTGCACCTAAGTCTAACATGGCAGATTTGAACCTAGTATTACCAATGACACAAGGAATGGTGAAACTACCTGGATCTTTGCATTTTGGGGGCAGTTTGCGTTGTAAGATGGCAGAGACATTTTCACTTACCTGTACCACTTCTTTCTCCCGAAAACGTTTCTTTGTTGTACAAAGCTTCTTCAAACACTTGGCGTACTTTGGGATTTGCTTGATTGCATCCAAGAGAGGTATGTTAACTTGAACCTTCCTAAATGTCTCTAGAACATCTTTTTCCTCCTCTTCATTCTTGAATTGCAAAAATCTGCTAGGAAAGGGCACATTGGGTGGGATAATGTTAGAATTAACCAAACTTGGACTCATCTTACCTAGGGTGGACTGATTGGATGGCTTAGGGGCCATGGGTGCTTGCGGCAAAGGTGGTGCTACCTTTGCCATGAGTGGACTTGGTGTCTCCTCTTCAGATTTCAACGTTTCATCCTCTTTGGGACCTGATTTTGGTGGTGTAGGACCTGCCTCAACTTCTTTTCCACTCCTTAGCATGATTGCATTTGCGGTTTCAAAGCCTCCTTTTGGATTCGCAATGGTTGAACTAGGAAGCTTTCCTTGTTCTCTAAACTGCCCAACAAACTCCGCAATCTGCCCAATTTGCTTCTCCAATTGATCTACCCTAATGTTCGTGCTTTGCATTGCTTGGGTTTGCTTTTCCTGCCCATGAGTTAACTTGGTTAGTATCTTAAGAAGTGCATCATTGTCTAGGGACGTACCTAAAGCATTTGGGTCAGATTGTGGTTGGTTTTGATTGGGTGTGTACTGCTTGGTGAAGAACCCCGGGGGTTGTTGCCTAAAGCCTCCTTGGTTTTGAGGTTGTTGGGGCTCCCCCCACTTGAAATTTGGGTGGTCTCTCCAACCGGGATTATATGTGTTTGAATATGGATCGTTCCTTGGTTGGTTTTGACCTTGAAACCCAATTGCATGGGCGCTTTCCCATCCACCATTTTCAATCAACTGTGGACACTTTTCAGAGGCATGTCCTTGGATGGAACATACGCCACATACAATTGGTCCTTGCATCTTCATGCCCTCGGCCATCTGAGACACCAGTTTCGAGAGCAAGGAAGACTCCCTAGTTCAACCGTTGCAAATCCAAAGGGCGGATTCGAAACAGCCAAAGCAATCACATTGAGGAGTGGCAAACAAGTTGGAACTGAACCCCAAGCATCCAAGTCAAGTCAAAAAGAGGATAAAAAGTTGCTGTTTGAGGAAGAAACACAAGCCACACCCACGGCAAGGATAGAACAACCTTTGCCGCAGCCATCTTGCATTTCCAAACCATCTAATTCGACCAAGGTAAGTTCAAATCCGAATTCTTCTAGTTCTATTGATGTGAAAATTACTTGACACACAAATTAAACCCTATTGATGACAATTGTAGCAAAGATGTAAGTAGGGATCGTGCTAAACCGGGGATTAACTAGGGCTGCTAATCTACTCAAATTAAACTCTAAAACACTAAACTAGACTTAAAAACACAAGAATAAACTCTAAACTGACCTAAGACACTCAAATCTGCAAAACTAAGTGAAATTGACTCAATTCTAAACCTAACAAGTGATTTGGATGAAATTAAAACTTACGTTGACTCAAAAGATTAAAAGAAAACAGATTGTAACTTAACTAACTCAGAAAACACTTAAAAGACTCAAAACAGATTCTAGAGATGAAATTGGACGAATTTAAGACTAAACTAAGACCCAAACAATGTTTATGGACTAATCCTAACCTATATTGACTCAAAACACTCTAAAGAACCTAATTAGGACAGATTCTGACCTAATAACACAAAACAGAAAAGGGGTTTTGATTTCTGACGAAATTGAATTAAAACTAAACAAATTGCAAATCAAAGTAAACTAAAACGAACTAAGATGAATTCAAAGGTAAAAAGCTAGTTAGAGGATCCTTCTCCACACATGAACATATGCAACATAAATCAATTTCCAATATTGTTTCCTTAAACCATGAACGACAATGCCCCAATTTAATCGTGAATGCACAAATTAACTCTCAGATTTCCCTAAATTCATTGAATTGGATGAATGCATGCAACAACCCAAATTATTCTTCTCAAGTCCCCTATATGAACAACATGATAGAGAAACACTCAAAGATCATTAAATTCCATGGAAATCATAAGCATTGACAAGGCAATTATAACTATGAACTGCATGATACTTTTGCCAAGAATCTACTTAACACGATTGTGACTAGCAATCTCCACTACCTGTAATTATAAGTTCCTAACGATTCGGTGAAAGTCCCTTATAATTTAGCATCAGATTCAAGCATGCAAACTAAGTAGGCCTCCTTAATCAACACACAAGAATAAGTTATCAATCACATAGATAAGTAAATCACATTCATGTTTTACGAAACAATAACTGAAAGGAATCAATTCATATTAACATATGTCCATGGCTTCAAATTCACCACTAACTAATAAGAGTTTAGTTCCACATGTTCATAGCAATTGCAAAGCAAATTAAAATAAACATCGAAACTGAAACGAGGGAAGAAAGAACTATGAAAACTCCCAAGGATGCAGATGGCTTGCGCACAAAGCCCTCCTTCACCAATGGAATGCACGACTAGGCTCTCCTTCTTCTCCCAAAGGTGCGGCAGAGATGTATATGGATGTAGGATGGTGTTTTGTGATGTAGAATGGTGATTAGGGTTGCGGAAAGGTTTTTTTGAATGGTGTGAAGGGTGGTGCCGAATTTAGGCTTTAAAACATCTATTTATAGGGCTAGGGTTTCCACAAAATCTGATCGGAAGAGGTTAGGGTTTTGGAGATAAAAGGCTTGGCCCATCCAAGGGAGAAAATAATTAGGGTTTGTGCAGATTTTTAGGCTTCTAGAAGTGTTAGGTGCGGCACAACCCTAGGGGAGATAGATTAGGGTTTAAACTTAGTAGATTTTAAGGCTTAGGGCCTACAAATTCGGTTTAGGGTTTAAATCAACAAAGAAAAGGGTTTTGGCCCACTTAGTTTCTAAAAAGGATTTGTAGAACCCAAATCCACAAGGAAAAAGGCCTAACAAATCAGAATCCAAGAGAGAAGAGGCTTGAGAGGTGCGGCAAGGGCTTAGAACAAAGCTGAAAAAGGATTAGGAAACTTCCAATTCAAGAATAGAAACTTTCAAGAATGGAAACCTCCAAGAATAGCAACTTCCAACTTTAGAAACTTTGGTTTCCAATTCTGAACTCTTTGTTCTTCATGTTCATTTCTTCATTTCTTGCCTCCTTTGATCTTCAATTTCGTCCATCCATTTGACTCCAACCATGTGATATCCATTTTATGCTCAAAACTGCTCCAAATAGTTCCAAATTGCACCTTTTTGCATACCTTGTCATTTGGACCTACAAACACACGAACATTGCTTAAAACACTATAATAACCACAAACTAACTATAAAAGTGCAAGAAAACAAGCTAACTAAGTAGCATAAATATGCTCCTATCAAATTCCCCCACACTTGTAGGCACGGCAAAACCAGATTTTTGCCCAATTCCTTGTGCAATTGTTGTTTCAAATGTATCCCTCTCCAAAGAATCGAGAAAATCCTGCGCCAAATCATCAATTATATCAATAGAAAAGCAAGAATGATCGTCCTTAGGAAATTTAATACTTTCAGAAAGATTGAAATCAATGACTTCCCCATCAAATTCCATCGTTAAAGTTCCTTTAAACACATCTATCTTGGTGCGGGCTGTTTTCATGAAGGGCCTCCCTAATAGAATCGGCAATGGGGTGGAATGGGGTGAATCCTCCATGTCAAGCACGTAGAAATCCGCTGGAAAAATCAAGTTACCAACCTGCACCAAAACATCTTCCAAAACACCCTTTGGATATGCATTAGAACGATCGGCTAATTGAATTATCACACCATCATTTTTAAGCTCACCTAAGTTCATCGATGCATAAATAGAGTATGGCATAACATTAATCGAAGCCCCTAAGTCTAACATGCATTGTTCAAACTTAGTATTACCAATAACGCACGAAATTGTAAAACTACCCGGATCTTTGCATTTAGGGGGTAATTTCCTTTGTAACACAGCAGAGACATTTTCACTTACTTGAACCACCTCTTTGTTCGAAATCCTTCTCCTTGTTGTACAAAGTTCTTTTAAAAACTTAGCATACCTCGGGACTTGCTTAATCGCATCAAGGAGCGGAATATTGACTTGAACTTTTCGAAAGGTCTCTAGAATGTCCTTCTCGGCTTCTTCCTTCTTTGATTGCCTAAACCTGCAAGGAAAGGGCACATTTAGTGGCATAGAACTAGAAAAATTCGAATTGGGACTTACCTTGGTGGTTTGGGACGGTTTAGGAGGACTAGATGAATTCGGCAAGGTTAGGTCATCCTTGGCCGTGGGCTTCGCTCCCTGTGCTTCTTCTTGCAGCAACTTGTCCTCCTCGTCTTGACTTGATTTGGATGTATTTGAGTCCGTTCCAACCTGTTTACCACTTCACAACATGATGGCATTAGAAGTTTCAAATCCTCCCTTCGGGTTCATAACGGTTGAACTAGGCAATCTGCCTTGTTCTCTAATTTGCCCCATAAACTCGGCAATTTGACCCATTTGCTTCTCCAAATTATCCACCCGTTTGTCTTGGATTTGTCTCTCCTTATTTTGAGTTTGTACTTCCGGCGTCAAAGTAGTAAGTAACTTAACAACTTGATCATTATCCAAAGACATACCTGAGGTTGTTGGGGCAGATTGCACTTGGTTTTGATTGGGGACGAATTGCTTTGTATAAAAGCCCGGTGGTTGCTGCCTAAATCCTCCTTGTTGTTGGGGTTGTTGATGATCCCGCCATTTGAAATTTGGATGGTCCCTCCACCCCGGATTGTAGGTATTAGAATATGGATCATGGCGTGGTTGATTTTGGTTCCCAAAACCCACGGCATTGGCAGATTCCCAACCCCCATTCTCAATCAACTGAGGGCATTGATCGTTGGCATGTCCTTGCATAGAGCACATGCCACACACACTTGGTTCATGAATCTTCATTCCCTCGGCCAACTGAGAAACAATAGAAGTAAGGTTAGCTAATTGGGATTGAATTTCGGGCATAGAACTTACCTCATTCACTTGTAGCCGTGGGGGGTCTATTTGTCCAACACCTTCGTATTGTTGTGCATTATGTGCTCGGTTGGCAATTAGAAGTTTTGCAGCCCCCGGAGTTTTATCCACCAACGCACCTCCTGCCGAGGCATCAAGCATTTGGCGTTCCATGGGAAGGAGTCCTTCGTAGAAGTATTGAATGAGCAACTCCTCCTTCATTTGATGCTGTGGACAAGAAGCAACAAGTGATTTAAAACGTTCATAATAAGAAGGAAACGATTCACCTTGATTTTGTTGGATGCCACTAATCCGTTTCCTCAAGAGAATGACTCTTGAAGTTGGGAAAAACTTCTCCAAGAAATCTCCTTTCATACTATCCCAAGATGTAACCGTTCCGGGTGCTAACTCGTAAAGCCAATCCTTCGCCTTTTCCAAAAGTGAGAATGGAAAAGCCTTCATCATCAGAATGTTCCCGTCGACATTTATTGGTATCATGCTCGAACAAACAACCTCGAACTCCTTGAGATGCTTGTTGGGGCTTTCCATGGAGAGCCCATGGTATTTCGGAATGTGGTGCAACAAGCTTGACTTCAACTCGAATTCATCGGTCTTGCCTTGGGCAGCCGCGGGGTATTGAATGCATAATGGTGCAGCATTGGCCAACCCTGAGGCCGAAAGCTCTTTAATGGTCCGCTTGTCCGCTGCCATAACTTCTTCTTCCACTTCTTCAAACTCAGATTTGGCCTCTGAACTTGAACTAGGTTCACTGGGTTCGGGATGCCTCCTCTTTCTTCTCAAATCACATTCAAAATCGTCGTTAAAGTCCAAGATATGTGCATGTACAGTTTGAGAACGCCGTGTCATGCACTAGTACCTAAACCAAGAAAACAAAACAAAATAAGAAAACTAGGTAACTTACACTAAAAACACACGGTAAAAACACAAGGGATTAGCAATTTTGCTAATCCCCGGCAACGGCGCCAAAATTTGATGTGAAAATTAACTTGACACACAAATTAAACCCTATGGATGGCAATTGTAGTATATGAGCAAATAGGGATCGTTCTAGACCGGGGATTAACTAGGGATGCTAATCAATGTGAAACTGACTCAAAACGTAAAAACATAATGTAGAACACTAAACTAGACTCAAAGAATGCAAAACTAAACTCTAAAACACTAAAACAAACCAAAAGATTCAAACAGCACTCAAAACACTCAAAACTGCCTTAAAAACACTTTCTGGGCAGTTTTGAGCACCTAACACTAATTTGGACAAATTGGACTATAACTTGACTCAAGACACTTAAAAACACAAACTAAATCAATTCCTAACTAATCTAACACTTTAAAATAAATGGGGAAATGATTTTTACGAAATTGAAATTAAAACAGAAACTTGTAAACAAACTTCAAACAAAACAGATTGTGATGAAATAGAATGATGAGAAGCTTAGTTAGAGGGTTCCTTATCCACACATGAACATATGCATATAATTTGATTCCCAGTTATGACTTCAACAAACAATGAATGACAATGCTCCAAGTTAATTAGGTTCGCTTAAATTAACTTTCCGATTTCCCTAGATTCATTGGATTGAATGGGATACGCATTACAACCAAATTGTTCCTCATCAAAGTCCCTAACTATGGAATACGCATGATAGAGACATTCAACAAAGATCATTAAGTTCAACGGAAATCATAAACATCGACTAGGCATTCATAACTATGGAATACGCATGTTAATCCAGCCTAGGGTTTACTTAAACACAATCGGGACTAGCGATCTTTACTACTCATGAATATAATTTCATAACGATTAGGTGAAATTCCCTTATATCCTAGCATCAAGTTTAGGCATGCAAATTAAGTGTCGACCCTCAACCCATATACATAAACAAGTTCTTAATCAAAACAGAAGAGTAAACCACATCTAAAGTTCATGAATTCATAACTGGAGTAAATCACATCATTACCAACATATGTCCATGGCTTCAAATTCGCCTCTAACTAAAAAGAAATTAGTTCCACATATTTAACATAATTGAACAGCAAGTTAAATTAAACATGCAAACATAAACAAGAGAAGAAAGAACTCCAAACACTCCACTAGTTGCAGATTGCATGTGCAAGGTTTCTTCCTTCCTTTGGACTGCACGGCACTACTCCTCCTCTCCTTCAATGGTGGCGGCACAAGGTGGTTATGGTGGTGGGAAGGTGCGGCTATGGTGGATGAATGGTTACTTGGATGGAGGGTTGCGGCAAAGGTTGAATTTGGGCAGAGATTTGGGAGTTTGGGAGTGGAAGGCTGCGGCAAGAACTAGAACTAGGGTTTTGGAATTTTGAATGAATGTAGCAGGTTGTAGTTCGGCCTAGCGGTTAAAACACATATATATAAGCACTACAAACCCTAGGGCAAACAGATTAGGGCCTCTAAAACCCAAATCCATCATAAATTAGGTTAAAACAATTAGAATTTAAGTGGGAAAAGGGCCTAGGGTGCGGCTGGTTACTAGGGTAAAGGAATGGGCCTTCTAGAATGCCTTGCAAGGCAAGGAAATTAGATTTCTAAAGCCCTAGGTGCGGCAAGGGTTAGGGGGGAAAGGCTAGGTTATCTAAAAGCCCAAAGCCAAGAATAGAAACTCTCGAAAATGGAAACCTCCAAGAATAGAAACTTCCAACTTTAGAAACTTTTGTTTCCAATTCCGAATTCTTTGTTCTTCACTTTCATTTCTTCCTTTCTTAAGCTCCTTTGACCTTCAAACTCGTCCATTCCTTGTGCTCCATTAGCATACACAACATTCCAGCTCAGTTTTGCTCTAAACTACTCCATTTTGCTTCTTTTTGCACACTTTGTCTCTAAAACATGAAATGGCACGAAACAGACTTTAAACATTGAAATAACTCAAGAAAAACAACATAAATGCATGAGAACAAGCCCACTAAGTCGCATAAATATGCTCCTATCATCTATTCCACTAACGTGCCTTTTCCTAGCAGGTTGAGGCAATCCAAGAAGGAGGAGAACGAGAAAGACATTTTGGAGACGTTTCGGAAAGTGCAAGTCAATATACCTCTTCTTGACGCAATTAAGCAAGTACCAAGGTACGCCAAGTTTTTAAAGGAACTATGTACAACAAGAAGGAGAATTTCAAACAAAGAGGTTGTCCAGGTAAGTAAGAATGTTTCCGCTGTTTTACAAAGAAAATTACCATCTAAATGCAAAGATCCGGGTAGTTTTACAATTCCATGTGTTATAGGCAATACTAAATTTGAACATGCTATGTTAGATCTAGGAGCTTCAATTAACATCATGCCATACTCAATATATGCATCTATGAACTTAGGAGAACTTAAAAACGATGGTGTTATAATTCAACTAGCCGATCATTCTAATGCATATCCGAAAGGAGTTTTGGAAGATGTGTTGGTGCAGGTGGATAACTTGATATTTCCAGCGGATTTCTATGTTTTAGAGATGGAGGACTCACCAAATGTCACCCCATTGCCGATTTTACTTGGGAGGCCCTTCATGAAAACCGCACGCACCAAGATCGATGTGTTCAAAGGGACGTTAACAATGGAATTTGATGGGGAGATTATTAATTTTAACATTTCTGAAGCTATGAAATTTCCTAAAGATGATTATTCTTGTTTTTCTATTGATGTATTGGATGAATTGGCGCAGGATTATCTTGATATGTTGGAAGACGATCCCCTTGAAACAACAATTGCACAAGGACTTGGCATGAAGCCCAATCTGGCCGTACCTAAGGAAGAACATGCTGAGCTTGTGGCTGCCTTTGAATCATTGCCACAACATCGTGGTAAGCCTTCTAACCCAATTCCAATTCCCGTTTCCACTAATACGTTGTTACTTTCTGTGATTCAGGCCCCCGTTCTTGAGCTTAAACCATTGCCGGATCACTTAAGGTATGTATTTTTGGGAGATGAAGAGACGTTGCCCGTCATTGTCTCTTCATCACTCACGGCATTAGAGGAGGAAAAGTTGATTCGGGTGTTGAAAGAGCACAAAACAACCATTGGATGGACATTGGCCGATATTAAGGGGATTAGCCCAACAACATGCATGCATTGCATATTTCTAGAGGAAGGGGCTAAACCAACTCGAGAGGCTCAACGCCGACTCAACCCTCCAATGATGGAAGTTGTGAAAAATGAGATTATAAAGCTTCTCGATTGTGGAGTGATTTATCCAATTTCGGATAGCCGTTGGGTCTTACCGGTCCAAGTTGTCCCAAAGAAGTCAGGAGTCACTGTGGTGAAGAATGCCGAGGATGAGCTTGTGCCAACCCGTATCCAAACAGGTTGGAGAGTGTGCATTGACTATAGGAAGCTCAACAACACCACAAGGAAGGACCACTTTCCATTGCCATTCATTGACCAAATGCTTGAAAGGTTAGCCGGTCATTCTTTTTATTGCTTTCTTGACGGTTATTCAGGATATAATCAGATTGTCATAGCTCCGGAAGATCAATTATATTCAGGATATAATTGATTAAATGTGAGCTAGTAAGTGATGACTATGATTAAGTATGTGCTCGAGAGTAGGGATGGCTAAAATCTATGTGAGTCGTGATCTTTGGCGTGTCATGTTGCATTGGAAATCCCTGAGGCGATTGTTGGAAGGTTTAGGTTATGTTATGTTTTGTTTTGTTTGCTTTGTTTTGCTCGAGGACTAGCAAAAGCTAAGTGTGGGGGAATTTGAAAGGAGCATATTTATGCGACTTAGTTAGCTTGTTTTCTTGCATTTTCATAGTTTGTTTATGTTTATTATAGTGTTTTAAGCTATTTTCGTGGGTTTGTAGGTTCATATGACAAAGTTGGCAAGAAAGTGCATTTTGGAGCATTTTGAGGCAGTTTTGGGCACCAAATGGATAGCTTATGAATGGAGGAAGATCGATGGACGAATTTGAAGTTCAAGAGGCTAGGAATGTGCTGAAAAGAGTGAAGAAATAAATCCAAGTCAAGGAAGATAAGAAATCAGCTCAAAAGAAGGAATATTATCCAAAACCTTATCCAACCTTATCTTATCTTATCCTATCCTAATCCTATCCTAATTTAATTCCAGCTGCATGGGGGATTTATTTTCAGATTAGGACACATTAAAATTGGTTTCTAGAAGCCCTTATCCACTCCTACAAAGGTGCCACACCTTATCCCTTGTTTTTTCTAGAAATCAGCCACAAAACCACCTTTCTAGAAGGTCTTATCCCTTGCCCTACAAAAGTGACGCCCCAAACCTTTCTAGAACTTCTAGAAACCTGATTATTCCTTTCCCCATTGGTTTCTAAAAGCCTTAGCCTTTTCCTTCAAGGATTGTGTGTTATTATCCTATACAAATTAGGCCTTTAAATCCTTTATCTTTGCTACATAGGGGCTGCGAATTTCAGCCTATAAATACCATCCTTTGCTGCACCATTTAGTCACCATCCTCTACCATAATTTACTAAACCATTCACTTACTTATCTATTTGATTGATAACATGTTTATGTATGTTGATTGAGGGTCGACACTTAGTTTGCATGCATGAATTTGATGCTAGAGTATAAGGGAATTTCACCTAATCGTTATTAACTTATATTCATAAGTAGTAAAAGTCGCTAGTCACGATTGTGTTAAGTAAATCCTAGGCAAGAGTAACATGCGTATCCCATAGTTATGAATGCCTCGTCAATGCTTATGATTTCCATTGAACTTAATGATCTTTGATATGTGTCTCTATCATGCGTATTCCATAGTTAGGGTCCTTGATAAGAATAATTTGGTTGTAATGCGTATTCCATTCAATTCAATGAATCTAGGGAAATCTGAGAATTAATTGGTCGATCTAGTTAATTTGGGGCATTGTCATTCATGGTTTGTTGAAAGAGTAATTGGAGATCGAGTCGTATGCATATGTTTCATGTGTGGAGAAGGAACCTTCTAACTAGCCTTTCACCATTCTTTTTCATCCAAATTCGTTTTTCTTAAGTTTGTTTACAAAGTTTATGTTTTAAAAGTGAAATTCGTCAAAACCAAACCCCTTGTTTTTAAACCTTGTTTTTAGAGTCAAAACTTGTTTCCTTTTAGTCTTTTGAATCTTTGAAGTTCTATTTTCGTCCAAATCACTTGTTAGGTCTAGAATTGAGTCTTTTTGAGTGTTTCTTGCTGTTTTTAGTGTTTTAAGTTAGTTTTGAGTCTATAGAGTCTAGTTTATTGTTTTTGAGTCTTAATTGTGTTGATTAGCATCCCTTCTAATCCCCGGCTAGAACGATCCCTACTTACATATACTACAATTATAGGGTTTTAATTTGAGTGTCAAGTTAATTTTCACATCAGAAACCATGCCATCTTCTGGTTAAATTGGAGCATAAAGCACATTGGGCCCTCAAAACATTCAATATGGACATTGATGCCGCAGGACTTCATAAAAGCTTCAATTGAACGAGCTTGAGGAAGTTAGGAATGAAGCTTACGAGAACGCTCGCATTTACAAGGAGAAAACGAAGGCATTCCATGACAAGATGATTCGTAGCAAAACGTTCTCTATCGGGCAGAAAGTGCTAGTTTTCAATTCTCGCCTTCGATTGTTTCCAGGTAAGTTGCGTTCTAAGTGGATTGGTCCTTTTATTGTTACTAATGTTTTTCCGCATGCTGCAGTTCAAATTCAAAGTTTGAAGACGCAACAAGAATTCAAAGTCAATGGACATTGTTTGAAGCCATATTTCACAACTTTTGAGGAGAAGACTGTGGAGGAAGTATCCCTCCATACCGTGGGCCCTATTCAAGCTTGATTGGACGCATCGTCCGGCTGGAAGACGTTGAAGCAAGCGCTTCTTTGGAGGCAACCCATGCAAATAAGGAAGACCTAGGAAGCTCCGGCATCATAATCAGATTTGCGTTCCTAAACTCTGCTCTTTATTGCTTTTACTTTGCCATGTTTGTCATGTTTGCTAGTTGTGTTATTTGCTTGCATTTGTGTGAGTCTATGCTTGAAACATTGAGGACAATGTTTGGTTTAAGTGTGGGGGGGGGTGATGATAGGAGCATATTTATGCGCCTTAGTTAACTAGTTCTTATGCATTTTCGTTATGTTTTCTTAGCTTAAAGTAGTCTTTTAAGCTAGTTTCATATGTTTTCAGGTTTTAAGGGCATATTACATAAAAGGATGCAAATTGGAGCCTTTCGGAGCAAAATGGAGCTTAGACTGGAAAGTACATGCTTGGAACACAAGGTTTGGACGAAATTAAATATTTGAAGAGTTGAGGAGTCCTAGTCCAAGAAGGATTCCTAGTCCGAGGATGAGTCCTAACTGAAGAAGGATTCCTAATCAACGAGGGATTCCTAGTTGAAGATGGATTCCTAGAAGAACGAAGATTCCTACTTAAACGAGGTTTCCTACTTGAAGTAGGAAAGCTAAGCCTAAAAGTTTCCATTTTGGGTTGATCTTTCCTAAACTTAAATGGCCTTGAGTTTAAGCAATCGTAGAAGGTTCTTAAGCGTTGGAAGACATAAAGAAGGGTTCTAGAACAAATTCTCATCCTTGCCGTGGGTTGGACCTAATTTCTTCTTGGTTTTGGGCTTTCTAGAAGCCCTATCCTTCCCCCCTAACCCTTGCCGCACCTAGCCTTCTAGAAATCTGATTTCCTTGCCTTGCAAGGCATTTTAGAAGGCCCATCCTTTACCCTAGAAACCAGCCGCACCCTAGGCCTTTTTCCCATTAAAAATCTGATTGTTTTAACCTAATTTCTGATGGATTTGGGTTTTGGAGGCCCTAATCTGATTACACTAGGGTTTTGGATGCCTATACATACACATTATAACATCTTGGCCGAACTACCATCTGCCATCTTCATTCTACATTCCAAAAACCCTAGTCTACAATCTGCCGCACCCATCCACCATCCTTGCCGAGCTCTCCACCACCTTCCACCCATCAAACACTCATCCACACTCACCCTACACCCCTTGCCGTGCCTCTACACCTCCCAAAATCCATTCTACATCATCAAAACAGCCCAGGAAGTATCGCAACCCAATCTGCCGCAAGCAAGGAAAGGGAACAGATTCACTACAATTGTTTGGCTCTTCATTCTGAGCTGTTGAACGATTTTAGGTGTTTTCTATCTTATATTTCAATGTCTAATTCATGTAATCTTTGTTTTGCTTTAAGTATGATTGGCTAAATTCGTTTTGGCTAAGGGTGGATTCAAAACCATGATTATATATGTGAAATAAGTTGATTACTTCCAGTTATCGTAGCATAAGTCGTGAATACAATTTGCTTAACCGTTCGATTTAGAACTTATTCTTGTATGTTGATTGAGAGTGCATGCATAATTTGCATGCTTGAATTTGGTGCTAGGATATAAGTTTGTTTCACCTAATCGTTATGAATTTATATTCGCAAGTAGTGAAGGTCGCTAGTCACGATCGTGTTAAGTAGATTCCTGGCAAGAGTATCATGCTTTTCATAGTTACGAATGCCTTGTCGATGCTTATGATTTCCAAAGAACGTAATGATTCTAACTTGTGTCTTTATCATGCTGTTCATATAGAGAACTTGTTAGGAATAATTTGTTTGCGATGCATATTCATCCAATTCAATGATTGTAGGGAAATCTGAAGGTTAATTTAAGCGGACCTAATTAACTTGGAGTGTCGAGGTTCATAACTTATTAAATTGATAACTGGAAATCGATTTGGGTTGCATATATTTCATGTGTGGAGAAGAACCCCTTAGCTATTCCATCATCCATTAATTCATCATAATTTTGTCTTACAATCTGTTTTCTTTACAATCTGCCCATTTAGTTTATTTTCGTCCAAACACAATCCCCCCATATTTTGTTGAGTCTTAGTCATTAAAATCTGTTCTATTTTGTGTTTTTAAGCATTTGGAGTCATAAACTAGTTTCTGTTTGAGTCAATTTGATTGTTTTAGGCAGTTTTGAGTGTTTCAAATCTGTTTTGAATCATAGTAGTCTTGTTAGAGTCTTTAAGTTTAGTTTTTGTGTTTTTCAATCAATTTATGTTAGATTAGCACCCCTAGGTAATCCCCGGTTAGAACGATCCCTACTTACATCCTTACTACAATTGTCACAAATAGGGTTTAATTTGTGTGTCAACATAATTTTCACATCAAATTTTGGCGCCATTGCTGGGGATTAGCAAAGTTGCTAATCCCTTGTCTTGAGTCTTGTTTAAATTGTTTAGTTGCTGTTTTGTTTTTGAATTTTGCACCGTGTGTGTGTGTTTTGTTTTTGTGCCATGTATAGGCACCTTATTTCCTTACTTGTGCCGAGTATATTAAGTTGGGTACTAACCTTGTTTGCTCTTGTGTGCAGGTACTAGTTTATGACCCGTAGCTCACAAGCTGTTCGTGAGCATATCTTCGACTTTGACGGTGATTTTGAGAAGGAAAAAGAAAGTGCAAGAGTCTAATCCTCCTAGTCCCGAACCTGAATTAGAAGAGCAAGAAGTTGAGGTTGAAGAGGAGGCCACGGCAAGCTTTGAAGAGGAAGTACCAACCATGGCAGCCGACAATCGAACCATCAAGGAGCTTTCTGCCTCGGGTTTGGCCAATGCAGCCCCTGGGAAGACCGATAATTCAAAAACAAAACAGCAACTAAACAATTTAAACAAGACTCAAGACAAGGGATTAGCAACTTTGCTAATCCCCGGCAACGGCGCCAAAATTTGATGTGAAAATTATGTTGACACACAAATTAAACCCTATTTGTGACAATTCTAGTACGGATGTAAGTAGGGATCGTTCTAACCGGGGATTAACTAGGCACCTTATTTCCTTACTTGTGCTGAGTATATTAAGTTGGGTACTAACCTTGTTTGCTCTTGTGTGCAGGTACTAGTTTATGACCCGTAGCCCACAAGCTGTTCGTGAGCATATCTTCGACTTTGACGGTGATTTTGAGAGGACTTTGAGAAGGAAAAAGAAAGTGCAAGAGTCTAATCCTCCTAGTCCCGAACCTGAATTAGAAGAGCAAGAAGTTGAGGTTGAAGAGGAGGCCACGGCAAGCTTTGAAGAGGAAGTACCAACCATGGCAGCCGACAATCGAACCATCAAGGAGCTTTCTGCCTCGGATTTGGCCAATGCAGCCCCTCTTTGCATCCAATACCCTAGGGCAGCCCCTGAGAAGACCGATAATTCAAAAACAAAACAGCAACTAAACAATTTAAACAAGACTCAAGACAAGGGATTAGCAACTTTGCTAATCCCCGGCAACGGCGCCAAAATGTGATGTGAAAATTATGTTGACACACAAATTAAACCCTATTTGTGACAATTGTAGTACGGATGTAAGTAGGGATCGTCCTATGATATGATATTAACTAGCACTCAAATTAACCCTCTTTTTATCAATTGTAGTATGGAATGTAAGTAGGGATCGTTCTAGGCCGGGGATTAGGAGGGATTGCTAAATCACTTGAAAACTGACTCAAATACGTAAAAACAAGTTTAGAACACTAATTTAGACTCAAAGAATGCAAAACTAACCTTTAAAACACTTAAACAAACCAAAGGACTCAAAACAGCAAGTAAACACTCAAAACTGCCTTAAAAACACTTTCTGGGCAGTTTTGGACACTAAGGAAGAATTTGGACGAAAATTGGTTTTGACTTGACTCAAGACACTTAAAAACACAAACTAAATTGATTTCTAACTATTTTGGCACTTGAAAATAAAGGGGGATTTGGTTTTGACGAATTTGAAAACAAAACAAAAACTTTGTAAAACAAAACAGATTGTCAAAACGAATTTGATTGAATTGAATGGTGTTGGCTCGGTTCCAACTTCTTTCCCATTTCTTAGCGTAATGGCCTTGGCAGTTTCGAATCCACCCTTTGGATTCACCACGGTTGAGCTAGGCAACTTCCCTTGCTCACGAAACTGCCCCATGAACTCGGCAATTTGTCCCACTTGCTTCTCCAAGTTGTCCACCCTCCTGTCTTGGATTTGCCTCTCTTTGTTTTGAGTTTGGACTTCTTGCGTCAAAGTAGTAAGTAATTGAAAAATCTTATCATTATCACTTGAATTACCTACATTGCTTTGGGCAGGTTGTGTTTGGGCTTGTGGTGGTGCCAACGGCCTTTGATAGAAACCCCGGGGTTGTTGCCTAAATCCGCTTTGTTGTTGGCCTTGTTGGGGGTCTCGCCATTTGAAATTCGGATGATCACGCCAACCGGGATTGTAAGTATTGGAAAACGGATCACCACGTGATTGGTATTGGTGGCTATATTCCACGGCATTGAGTGTCTCCCACCCTCCATTCTCAATCAATTGTGGGCACTTGTCCGTAGGGTGGTTTTGCATGAAGCATACGCCACACGTAGCTACAGGTTTGACTTTTGGACCTTCAACCACCTGAGAAAGCAACATAGTAAGGTTAGCCATTTGATTTTGAAGTTCGGTTATGGCACTTACCTCATTGACTTGATGTTGTCGTGGCATGCTCCTTTGTCCAACACCTTCGTATTGTTGAGCGTTCAACGCTCGATTTGAAATCAACATCTTTGCAGTCGTAGGGGTCTTATCCACCAATGCTCCTCCCGCCGAGGCATCTAGCATTTGACGTTCAATAGGTAGAAGTCCCTCGTAGAAGTATTGTAGAAGTAGCTCCTCCTTCATTTGATGCTGTGGACATGAAGCAACAAGAGATTTAAAACGTTCATAATATGTAGGAAACGACTCACCTTCATCTTGTTGAATTCCACTTATCCTTTTTCGTAGGAGGATGACTCGAGAAGTTGGGAAAAACTTCTCTATGAAAGCTCTTTTCATGCTCTCCCATGATGTGACAGTTCTGGGAGCCAATTCGTACAACCAATCTTTCGCCTTCTCTAGGAGAGAAAAGGGAAAAGCCTTCATCTTCAAGATGCTTTCATCCACGTTCACCAGAGTCATGCTTGAGCAAACGACTTCAAACTCTTTCAAGTGCTTGTTCGGATCTTCCATGGACAGCCCATGGTACTTCGGAATGTGATGTAACAAGCTTGACTTCAATTCGAACTCGGTAGTTTTGTCCGGAGCCGCCATAGGGTATTGGATACATAAAGGTGCGGCATTATCCAATCCCGAAGTGGAAAGCTCCTTGATCGTTCGGTTGTCCATTGCCATGTCTTCCACTTCCTCTTCAAAGTCAGAAACGGACTCGGAACTTGCACTTGATTCACTAGGTTCCGGGTTCTTCCTCTTACGTCTCAATTCACGCTCAAAATCGTCGTCAAAGTCTAAAATATGTTCGTGAACAGAACTCCGAGTCATAAACTAGTACCTAAAACAAGAAAACAAAACAAACTCAGAATCTGGAACGAATAAGAAAAACGAAAATACAATCCAAGGGATTAGCAAAGTTGCTAATCCCCGGCAACGGCGCCAAAATTTGATGTGAAAATTATGTTGACACTCAAATTAACCCTCTTTTTATCAATTGTAGTAAGTATGTAAGTAGGGATCGTTCTAGGCCGGGGATTAGGAGGGATTACTAAATCACTTGAAAACTGACTCAAATACGTAAAAACAAGTTTAAAACACTAAACTAGACTCAAAGAACACTAAACTAAACTTTAAAACACCAAAACAAACCAAAAGACTCAAAATAACACAAAAACACTCAAAACTGCCTT
>VIEB01002060.1:31162-45366 GCA_006547085.1 Malus baccata | reverse complement strand
TGTGCGTCCGTGTCACAAAAGCTCTGAATGATGATGAAAGGTTGAAGCTTGAGCAGATTAGGCATGGCAGCAAGTCGTCTGCGATGCATTGCTTTGGCACATAAAGGATATGATGAAATTGAGGTTCCACTATAAAACCAATTGGCAATATGAGGAGTAGCCTAAGATCATATAAACACATAGCAAACCTTGTCCCTCACCGATGTGGGACAACTGTCAACATGCCCCCGCACGTGTGGCGGATTTTCAAGCCTACACGTGGACAACAACTGGGTGACGTGAAGCGCGTGTGGCCATTTGGCTTCATACGAGGAACCTGCTCTAATACCTTAATGATGCCACGATCCACATACTTTTTTAAGTAGTGTAAGATCCTTTTAACAAGGTTCAAATGTTCGATAGTGGGAGAGTGCATGAATTGGCTTGCGATACTCACTACATATGTGATGTCGGGTTGGTGATTGTTAGGTAGATCAACTTCCCAACAAGTCTCTGTTAATAGCTTATGTCCGTGAGTGGCGTGCCCTCCAAGCTAAGTTTGAGCTTGCTATCAAGAAAAGTAATTGTGGGTTTAGCATTACTCATGTTAGCTTCCTTGAGCAGATCCTGGAAATACTTTGTTTGATTTAGAAATAGACCCTTGTGAGAAGTTGCCATCTCTATTCCAAGAAAATACATCAATACCCCAAGGTCTTTTATTGAAAATCTTTGTTGGAGTGATTGTTTGAGTTTGGAGATCTCTTCAGCATTATCACCTGTAATTATTAAGTCATTAACATAGATCAACACAACCAATTTGCTCACAGCTCCAGTGCGAACAAACAATGATGAATCAACATTACTTCTTTTGAAACCAACACTATTAAGAACTGAATTTAGCTTGGCATACCAATCTCGAGGAGATTGTTTCAGTCCATAAATTGATTTGTGCAATTTGCACACTAAATCAGGCTCATTGCTTTGATGATGCCCTGGTGGCAATTTCATATAGACTTCCTCTTCGAGATCACCATGCAAAAAAGCATTCTTCACGTCCATTTGATACATGGACCAACCCTTGTTGACCACAACAGACAATAGAACCCTAACTGAGTTCATTTTTGCAACAGGTGCAAATGTTTCTTTGTAATCCACCTCAAATGTTTGAGTGAATCCCTAAGCCACCAGCCTTGCTTTATGCCTCTCAATTGAACCGTCTGAATTAAATTTGATCTTATAGATCCATTTACAACCCACTGCCTTTTTTCCTTTTGGAAGTTTAGTGATGTTCCAGGTTTTATGTTGGTCTAGAGCTTTAAGTTCTTCTCGCATTACTTCTTTCCACACATCTTTGTTGTTAGCCTCATGAAAACTTTGAGGCTCACAGTAACTTGAAATGGTGCTTAGGAATGCAGCATGAGAGGGAGTCACCCTTTGGTACGGCACACAATTTGAGATTGGATGATTGGGTTTGTAGGTGACAAAATCTTGAAACCTTGTGGGAGGTTGTCTATCATGCAGAAGATTGCGTTGTGGGGCTGCGATAGTTGTCTCACACTCGTTTAAGACATGAGTCACACTTTAAAGATTGTTTTGGGTGTCTCTATCATCATGCATTGTACCATCAGGATGTGGCCTTCATTGTTACTTTCAGTGAGCGGTGCATCATTCTTGACATGGCTGGGACCTTTATTTGTTGCAGCATCATTGAGCTTGATTCTTGGTAGAGGGAATAAATCCAAGATACACTCCTCTTGACTTGTGGTCTCAAGTGACTTGCTGAAAAAAAGGGTTAGCTTCATGGAATCGGACATCTTTAGACACAATCATTTTTCTCAGTTGGAGATTATAGCACTTATATCCCTTTTGTGTTGATGAATAACCAAGAANTTTTCCCTTTCCCAAAACCTTGGCACCATCACCATTTGCAATTGAAACTTGAGAGGGTTTTGATAATTTTTCAAACTTATGAAACTTAGACACATGGTTGGTCATATGATCTGTGACACCCGAATCTACTACCCAAAAATCATGCAATATATTTACATTAAGAGCAGTTTTGAAAGCATTCATGATACCTTGCATGTCTTGTTGGGATACGTGTTCAGTCTCCGCCAGAAAACCAGCAAACTTGCCTAGCAAACCTGTTGAGTTTCCATCTTCAATACCGACTATTTGGTCACTTCCAGGCCCTCATTTCTTGCTTTGAAGATATGATGTAAACTCATTTATGAGTGCAGCTGGGTTTGCTGTGAAGTTCTTGAATGTATCAGATCCATTAAAGGTGGAGGCAGATGCATGGTTGGCTTTGTGTGCAGCACGGTTCAACCTCTGTGAGCCCTTGTTGTCCTTCATGAAATCATGCTATAATTCTGGATGTAAAATCCAGCATGTCTCCTTAACATGACTAGTGTAGTTGCATTGTTGGCACTTCAAGTTTGGATGCTTCACTTTGTACTTCTTCTCTTTGGTTAAGTACGCCCTTGGTTCAGATACATTGACCTTTGTTCCAACGTTCATGACCTTCCTCCGCACTTCTTCACGTTAGATTGTTGCACATACATTGGTGAATGACAGAAGTTCAGTGTTCATGAGTATATAGGCGGAGCCACCAAGGGACTAGGGTAGTCCTCGGCCCATCCTGACTTCATCTGAGGTGTGAACCTCATGGAAGGAGATGAAGCAAACGACGTCGTTAAGCTGTTTTGATTTTAAATCTTTTTTAGCTGTCTAATGAAATGATACGTTTGGTAGGGGAGTTTTAAAAGAGATGTGCAATTTTAAATGGAGAAAGCAACCCTACTTCTGGTTCGATTCTCTCACCTAACAGTAATATACACCCTAAAATTTTCTAAAGCAACCCACCTTCTTTATTTGCAGACCTCTCCCCCTTTTCCTTCTTTTTTTCTACTTCTTTGTATTTTCTTTAGCCTTCCACAACCTACCTCTTACTTGGTTGTTTGGGTTTTTACATTTTTTTCTACTTAGTATTGAATTTAAGAGATAATTTTTTTTTTTCAGTTTGGTGAGGATTACACAAATTGCATATGTCAACATGTTATGAATTCAACTTTTTACACACACTTATATATATATATATACACACACACACACACACATATTTGTGAAAGGCCCCTCCTCATTCAAAATTCTGGCTCCGCCACTAGCTTCGTAGTTCTTCATATTCTGAGTCGAGACTGGACAAGAGTTGGAATATCTTGTCTTCTTCAGCCCTCTTTAGTAACGTAGACGCATCAGTTGTGTGAGGGCGATACATTTCCAACTCATTTCAGAAGCTTATCAAATGGCGAAGACTTAGCCATCACGTTAATTACATCAACTTTCTGCATTATTTGCTCTGGCGTGTCGTTGCGAGATTCTACACCTTCTACCACTGCTTCCTTGGTTCCTCCTAGTTAGGTTGGAGTATGCCACATTCGCTAGCTATTGCTTTACAGATGAAAACATTGTCGCAAGTGATCAATTCCACTTGCATCTCAGCAAACTGGCAAAGCTTCAACTGCTTCCCTCACTCCTGGTCTATATGGCTTTATGGATCCTATTGACTTTCAAAGTGTTATCTTGTATTTCATTCATAACCTTATTACAATTGTACAGAAATATATAAGGAGACTAACCCTTCTTGATTTACGCCACAACTGACGGCTTAGGGAAGATAAAACAACAACTCCTTGAATTAAAGAGTTGACAACCAAGATGAGACTCCTATACAAGTATTGCTAATCATAAGAAAAGTGTAGCCAACTATTAACCACTTAGGGAACAATCAATAGCCAGAGGAAACATACTTGAGTAATTGACCAAACCCTAATTGCCCAGTTTTACAGTGAACCACCTTAATATTCAGGAGACTCAAATAACCACTGGGAAGAAGAATGAGAACACCCAAGTCATGGGGTATTGTGATGTCAATTGGGCAGGAAATGCAATCGATTGCAAGTCCACCACTGGTTACTGTACCTTTGTCGGTGGAAACTTGGTCACATGGAATAGTAAAAAACAAATTGTCATCGCAAGATCAAGTGCCAAAGCTGAGTACATTGCAATGGCCTCAACTGTGTGTGAGCTAATATGGCTAAAGAGTATTCTGTGTGACTTAGGTGTGTTTACAACTCAACCTATGTCTTTATTATGTGACAACCAGGCATCCATGCACATAACATCAAACCTAGTGTTTCACGAGAGGACGAAACACATTTAAGTTGACTGTCATTATGTTTGTGAACAAGTATAGTCGCAGGTGATTCAGACCCATTATACAAGAAGCTTCGATCAGTTGGCCGACATATTCACCAAACCCTTGGCTGCTCATCAGTTTCAAAGGCTTCTGTTCAAGCTTGGATCCATAAACCTTTTAGATCCAGCTTGAGGGGGAGTATTGGAAGTAGTCCAGTGGTTATTTGAGTCTCTTGAATATTAAGGGGGCTCATTGTAAAATTAGGCAATTAGGGTTTAGTCAATTACTCAAGTATATTTCCTCTGGGTAGTGATTGTTCCCTAAGTGGTTAATAGCCGGCTACACTTTTCTTGTGATTAGTAATACTTGTATAGGAGTCTCATCTTGGTTGTCAACTTCTTAATTCAAGGAGCTGTTGTTTTATCTTCCATAAGCCGTCAGTTGTGGCGTAAATCAATGAGGGTTAGTCTCATTATATATGTCTGTACAATTTTAATGAGGTCATGAATGAAATACAAGATAACACTTTGAAAGTCAATAGGATCCATAAAGCCATATAGACCAGGAGTGAGGGAAGCCGTTGAAGCTTTGCCAGTTTGCTGAGATGCAAGTGGAATTGATCACTTGCGACAATGTTTTCATCTGTAAAGCAATAGCTAGCGAATGTGGCATACTCCAACCTAACTAGGAGGAACCAAGGAAGCAGTGGTAGAAGGTGTAGAATCTCGCAACGACACGCCAGAGCAAATAATGCAGAAAGTTGATGTAATTAACGTGATGGCTAAGTCTTCGCCATTTGATAAGCCTCTGATAGTGCAGTGCTTGAAACAGAAAGGCTATGTAGTTGCTGTGACAGTTGTTGGCAAGAATGATGTGCCCACACTCAAAGAAGTTGACATAGGACTCTCGATGGGGATTCAGGGCACTGAAGTTGCCAAGAAGAGCTCAGACTTTGTCATCTTAGATGACAAATTTGCAACTTTGGTAACCGTTTTAAGATGGGGAAGATGCGTTTCTGCCAACATCCAAAAGTTTGTTCAGTTCCAGCTCACAAAAAATGTTGCAACTCTTGTGATCAACTTTGTGGCAGCGGCCTTAGCCTGTGAAGTACCATTAACAGCGGTCCAGCTGTTATGGGTGAATCTGATTATGGACACAATGGTTGCTCTAGCTCTCGTCACCGATAAGCCTACCAAAGAGCTCATGGAGAGGCCTCTCATGGGTTCAACGGTGAACACCAACATTATACGGAGGAACCTTCTACCTCAAGCTTCGTTCTTGATAGCTGTGCTCTTACTCTTGCAGTTCAGGGACAAATGAATATTTGGTGTTAAAAGGTAAACAGCACATTGGTCTTCAACATATTTATGTTGCGCCGTTTTAATGAGTCTAACTTAAGGGATTTGGAGAGGATTAATGTCTTCAGAGGAAGTCAGAGGAACAAATTGTTTTGGGTGGTTATTGTGGAACTTCTGAACATGTTTGCGGACACATAGCAATTAAGTTGGTGTTAATGGGTGCATGCATTGGGAGTGCAACCATATCTTGGCCCATCAGTTGGGTTTTCAAGTTCATACCAGTTCCCGTTAAGCCCATACTCAACTGTCTAACGAGGGATAACAAACAAAGGTTAGAGTACTTGGCCAAGGCAGAATCCCCCGTCGCATTGCACCCAAGTTCGAATCCCTTACCTAATATATGGAGCAATTCCTAATATTATGGAGCAATTGACCAAACTAAATCTGTGCTCCAAGACAAGAAATTTAGAGAATTTGACCATGCTTTTCTTTTGGATCCAGCATCTTAAACCATAAGTAGTGCATATACCATAGAGGAATATTTTGACAAATTAAAGACATAGCACAGTCTTTGTTCTATAGAAGAAAACCACATATGATACAATGCGCCGCGGGAGTACATGCAAGATGCAATTACACGGCGCTAATTACAGTTGAGGCGAGTATCGTTTCTCTGCACCAGTGCCTCACACGGTTTTATTCGAAACAGGTGAGAGATTCTTACAATATGATATATCAACTTCACCTGGGCTGGAACTGCTTTTGGGACTTTACCGTTGTCCGCAGAGCCAAATTGTCATAGTAGTCGACTAGCACCTTCCGGCGAGTTTTTCATTTTTCTCACGGACCAGTCAAATTTCAGGCTATTTTCCGGTCATCTCCGGTAAGCATTGGGCTTCCAAAGAGGTATAATCTTGTTCTACACTTTCCTATCTCCATTTTGATATATTATGGGTCGAATTTGGTTAAGAATCGATTGAGTTATGAAGCTTTGAAAATTTGGCCAAAGAGTTTTTAACGGAAGGACAAAAATCATGGATGGTGGACAATCTTAGAGACCATTTTTATTGATTATGCAAATCTCAGAGACCATTTTGGCTATTTAGCCTTAATTTTTCTATTACTTACAACGCTTGAGGTGAAGGACGCGTTGTTAGTGAATTGTTAAGAAATTTTGATCAACAACTTGACCCCAATGAGTCTTGTAAACCTACAAAATTAGCTGAACTAACTCCACACTCGAGGTGGGTTGATGATGTGATTCTCATCAAACCATTACATTACCACACACATAAGGTTGAGGTTGTTAATGATTTGATAGGAAATTAAGCCACTTAAGTTAATTAAGTTGATCCCATGGCACTTTGTAGGATTTTTTTTAAGGAAACTGATGAAAAGAGCTTGAAAACTTTAAATTTTAACGATAAATACAAAAATAAATGGTAAGGTGAATAATATCAGGATTGACTTTTTAATGTAAAAATGTGGTTTTTCGTTAAAGTGAACAATACCTTGAGCTTTTCGTTAAAGTTCCTTTTTTTTTATTAATAAAATGATATATTTAAGCTAAAAGTTTGATGAATTAATTAGTATCGAACTCATCATTTATGATATTCGAAAATAAGACATCTCACTTATAAATGAAAAAATACTACTAAATTGTAGTACTAAGTGGTTGTAGGTTTTAAATTTAGTTGAGCTGACTTTACAACCCTAACGACTAATGTACGTATATTCATTAATTCATTGGAACATCGATCACTAGAAATATAGAGAGGACCTAAAAATATCAACCATGGCTAATTTATTTTTGTAATTTGACGTAGGTATGGACTGGTGGACGATCCTCAAACACCCAAGCCTACCAAAATTTATTAGAAACGAAAAAAAAGTACAGCGAGGAGGACAACTAGCCAAAGCCTTGACGAAAAAAATACAAAGTTATGAAAACCTATATCAAAACGGTAGTTGGCCTAACGGTATACGGGACCAAAAAGTTTCCACCATGCATGTCTAATTTACTTTGTACAAATAACTTTAAAATCTTTTCGGCAAAAAAAATAGAAATAAAAAAAAAACTTGAAATTCTTAATTGAATTGTATACATTTTGGGTAATTAATGAAGGATCGTAAATTCCTGCGAGACCGTTAAGAAGTTAAGAATCCCACATTGGTGGGTTCAAAGAAACTCAATGGGTTTAAATAATATTACCCTACCCTAACTAATACGGATACATTTTGTGATAAAATCTCATACCTGACGGAATGGGCATGTGGTAAAGTGGGGATAATATCGGTGTTGTTGGAGTGGGCCCTGGGCTCGTCGATCTGAAAAATTCTACATAGTATCAGAGCAGATTGTTGGGTGAGGAAATTCTACATGGTATCATAGCAGGTTGTTGGGTGAGGGACAAGCCCAGCTAGTGGCTTATTATATGATCTTGGACTACTCCCTATATTTCTTCAATTGGTTTTATGGTAGCACCTAAATTCCATTAGAGACTTCTTCCGCAACCAGCTAAAGTTTTGGCATTGTTTCTTTCTCCGACAGTGTACGCGGGTTACATATGGAAAATTGCCAGTTGTGCACGAATTTGAAGTGAGTCAACATTTTGAATCTCTGTCGACGAAAACCCATTGACCACTCCAATTTGAATTTGGATATTGTGGGGTTAGGAACAAAACCCACTCAAGGCTCATGTTCTTCCGTCCACTGATGGAAGAACATAAGGACTAGAGTAGTCCTAAACATATCTAACTTGAAAAAATGAAATTAGTATTACACTTATTTTTATTGCCTTGCAACCCTTCTCACACTTTAAACAAATTCAATTATTAAAGTTTCTTTCATCCAACAGACTCCATCCCAAAATTTCAGTATATTATGTTAAATGATCATTTAACAAAAATGAATAACCTTTTAAATTAAAACTCATCATTCGCTTAAAAAAATTAAAATCGTCTTTCACTTGTGCACTGATAGAGCTATTCCCCCTCTTCTTCTTGAATTTCATATATTTAGCCATTTCAAATCCCAAATTTATTGAACAAAGAACAATAAGGTTTGTAAAACCTTGTATTCTCTGTACACTTTTATTTGTTTCTACTCTACCCTACCTCATACTTGAGTTTTAGGGCTTGCAATTTTTTTTAGTAATTCTTTCTCGAGTTTAATAATTTTTTTTCAATAATATAGATAACATCATGGAACGGTTTTGAAATTTGAAAATTCGTCGAGAATGATTATGGTTGCTGTATATAAATAGATAAAACTATCTACACATATGTAAATATTTGGATATATATCATCATGCTTTGTTTAGTGATTTTATAAATAATATATGATTTTTTCTTCTTCTATACTTTTGTTAGGCACTTGCTCCCAAGAAATCCTAACTCTGTCACTGCTTTCACCATTGGTTACTTGTAAGTTGTGTGTTGGAGGAGATGAGTAGCAAATAAATTCATATCATGCCTATACTTGAATATTGTGAGAAATTATGAACAAAAGTAAAAAGTTAAGAATAAGTGAGATGAGGAAGGCGCTTGAGATTAATTAACTGCCCTTAATCAAATCTAAGAGACAATAATTTGACTGTAGCTAAGCTATAGTCAATCCCTTCTCAACTTTAGAACAGATAATGCTCTGAGTCTTTGTCGAAAAAAGTTTGGAGAGAAGAGAGACTATCCCATCCCTTCCTTAATTCCAATTATAACACGTCCACGATGTTTGGAGAGAAAAAAGCTTGGCTAAACACAACACAACCTCTTTGACCTACAGATTAAGTATTAGGCTTTATTTTTTTTTACAGATCATCCATTAAGAACACTCGTCGAAAAAAAGTCTTTTCTTTTAAAAAAGAGTTTTTTTTTCCCTATGACGAATATGTTCCATCCCTTCCTTAATTCCAATTATAACACGTCCACGATGTAGAATCATTTATCCCACCTACGACGAATGATAATGAAATTACGTGTGAATAGTTCAGAAAAAGAAGCGCACGCATTCATTATTCGTAATGTCCAACCTTCCCGGATATAACATTATTTTCACCTTGACCTTGCCAAAAAATACAGGCGTCGACACCAGATCAGATGAGTTTGTGCGCTCAAGACATTCATTATTTTGTTTGTGCCCTCTGCTGCTTCTGCTTGGTTTCCCAAAAGCTACCACCATGATGCTTGGCATTGCCTGTGAATTGGAAAAGAAATAATACTTAACGCGGGAAACTTTACTTTATGCCGTCGGTAACACGTAGTCTCCACTGAACTTCCCGTCCTCTCTAAGTAAACTAACTGGCTATAAGTAGATACTCACGCAAACTTATGAGGAACAACAATTGCATCCATTTATTTGTTTGCCATTTGAGATATATTTCGTTCATCTCCGAAGCTTTTTCTCTACCTCTATTGGGAATCCGTGATAGTATTCCGGTCGACAGTTGTTTAAATTTGGCCACAGCAGTCATCATCTCTCGCTGCGGCTGCCGCCTTCATTGCGATTTCTAAACTTGGAAGCATTTTTCATTTAAGCATGTCTACCACCCTGCATGCAAGGTTGGCTTGCATTGAAATCGAGCGGCTTTTTGATGTTCCAAAAAGCACTCTTAGCAAACACCAAAGAAAATGGCGTTATGCTTTTGCCACAATCTACTGCTCTAGAGCCTTCAACCTTTCACTACCAAAATACAAAAACACCAAAACATCTCCATCTCCTTCTTATACCGCCATTACAGTTGAGCCATCATATAGCTTATTCCAAATTGATCAAACTACCCTCACTAACCTTGTCAAGCAGAAAAATCTCAACCAGCTTCAGGAGCTAGGAGGGGTTGAAGAAATTGCCACCGCTCTCAAAACTTTCATCACTCTATACTCTCAAAGGGGTTTAGAGTACGTATACGATCGACGGGTTATAATAACTCATTAACTCTTATAAATTAAGATGGATCAGAAATTTATTTGTATTAACTTAATCTTGCGGATTTAATTAAATATCAATGTCTGCTGAAACTTATAATGTTACTAATTAAAGGTTCCCTAGCTAGCTCAACGAATGTAATTGACATGTTGTTTCAAAGTAAACACCCTTAATTTCTCTTACAGATCAAAATAAGAAACACCGAGGAGACGTACTTTGGATGCGATACTCGAGCCGAATTAAACCCGTCTTGTTCTACAGACGTATGTATGTTTTATTAAATCTCATCTTCCAGAGAGCTCAGAGATAAAAAATATCTTCTTCTTATTTCACTTTCTTACTCAACAAGACATTTACATCAGTATATATAGATACAATTCTATTGACATAATTGACCTCAACATTCAGAAATTAATTACACATTCACCCTTGTCTAACTGACTCCAACTATACAATTACTACTAGAGTCTTTACAACCCTTCAAGCTGAGACTTGGGACAGGTAAATGGCCAAGAGGAAGCTTGGATTGCAGAAAACAGAACCTGTGTTTGGAAAGGGATTTGGTGTGAATATCAGCCAATTGATCTTGGCTGCAGACATAAAGCACTTTAATCAAATGCGCCAATACTAACTCCCGAATGTAATGATAATCCACTTCTACATGCTTGGTCCGAGCATGAAACACAGGATTGGAGGCAAGAGAAATGGCGGAAATGTTATCACACCAAAGAGTTGGAACAGTAGACAGAGGAAAGTGAATATCAGAAAAAACCTTGCAAATCCAGGTGATTTCAGCCGCAGTATGTGCTAAAGCACGATATTCAGCTTCGATGGAGGACCGGGCAACAGTGGGTTGCTTTTTAGCATTCCAACTGATCAGATTGGGACCCAAAAACACACAGAAGCCAGTAGTAGATCGTCTATCAAAAGTACAACCGGCCCAGTCAGCATCAGAATAAGCAGTGAGAGCAAGAGAACCCTTTTTAAACCAAAGACCTTGAGTAAGAGTGCCTTTGAGAAACTGAAGAATGCGTTTAACAGCTTGCAGGTGTTGTTCCCGTGGGGAATGCATGAACTGACACACTTGGTTTACAGCAAAGGAAAGATCAGGCCTGGTCCAAGTGAGATACTGCAAACCACCCACTAGAGATCTATATTCAGTGGGGTTAGAGAGTAAAGGGCCACTGTGATCAAGTTTAGTGGTACCAAGAGGAGTGACACAAGGCTTGGCACCTGCCATATGTGCCTTGTTAAGAAGATCAAGAGAGTATTTACTTTGATGCATGAAGAGACCTTCAGAATTGCGCTGCACCTCCAAACCCAAAAAATAATGAAGGGGGCCCATATCCTTAACAGGAAATGCTTGGCTAAGTTCGTGAATGAAGTGTTGGCAGAGAATGGTATTTGGTCCGGTGACAAGAATGTCATCTACATAGACCAAAACAAGAACAGGAGCTGAAGCTTGAAGAACAAAGAGAGAAGCATCAGATGAGGACTGCTTAAACCCAAGAGTGCACAGGACTTGGAACAGTTTATCAAACCAAGCCCTGGGGGCTTGTTTTAAACCATACAAAGATTTCTTGAGGTGGCAGACATGATTAGGAAGATTGGAATCAATGAAACCAGGTGGCTGAGTCATAAAAACAGCTTCCTTGAGATCTCCATGTAAAAAGGCATTGCTAATGTCCAATTGATGGAGAAACCAGTCATGTTGAACAGCCAAGGTTAATAAAATACGAATGGTGACTGGCTTAGCGACTGGACTGAAAGTATCTTGATAGTCAACACCCTCTTTTTGATGAAATCCTTTGGCTACTAACCGAGCCTTATACCTGTCCACCGTACCATCAGGTTTCCTCTTAATTCGGAACACCCATTTACAGCCAACAATGTTCTGAGACGGAGAGTGGGGTACCAAATGCCAAGTACCAGTGAGTTGAAGAGCATTAAACTCTTCCTGCATAGCTTGTCTCCAGTGGGCATACTTGGAGGCCTATAAGTATGTTGAAGGAACAAAATCAACATCAACAGGTAAATGATGTTTGGTGGCAGAATATGCTTTTGGTTTAAAGATACCAGCCTTTGAGCGAGTAAGCATATGATGGGTATTAGGAGCTGTAGAATGGGAGACAGGAGGTTGAGTAGGAGAAGCTGTAGAATGTGAGACAGAATTTGAGGATGATGGTGGAGAAGAAACAGGCTCAGGGGAAGGGACAGTGGATTGAACTGGAGAAGGTCGTTGGGGAATAGAGAAGTGCAAATCAATAGGGGAATGGGGAGAGGGAGATCCCGGAGAAACCGCCACAGATGAAGAAGAAAGAAATGGAAACCTGTTTTCATTGAATTGAACATGGCGGGAGATATAGATTCTCTGAGTAGTAGGATCAAGACACCTGTAGCCCTTGTGCTGCAAACTATAGCCCAAAAATACACATTATGTACTCTTCCCATCTAACTTGGAGTGAACATATGGCTTTAACCAGGGATAACATGAGCAACCAAAAACCTTCAACTTGGAATAATCAGGGACAGAGTGGAATAAAAGTTCCCATGGAGACTGATGCAAACTGGAAATAGGCAGACGATTGATCAGGTAGACTGCAGTAGAGAAGGATTCAACCCAATACAAATGAGGAACTTTCGAGGCAACTAATAGAGTCCGTGCTGTCTCAACTAAATGGCGGTGCTTCCGTTCAACACAGCCATTCTGTTCAGGTGTGTGAGGACAGCTGAGCTGATGAGATATACCATGATCTTGAAGAAAAGATTTAAACTTGTTACTAGTAAATTCACCCCCTGAATCAGAACACAAACACTTGATTTTATTACCAACAGAATTCTCAACATAGGTCTTGAATACAACAAAAGTATAATATACATCTGATTTGGCCTTTAAAGGAAAGAACCAAGAGTACTTGCTGTAATCATCCACGATTAACAGATAATATTGATAACCACATGCAGAAATTACAGGAGCAGGGCCCCAAACATCACAATGTAACAAACTTAAACTAGTAGTAGAAATAGAACTAGAGGGATGAAACGGAAGCTTGTGATTCTTAGCAACTGCACAGTCCGAGCAGAAGAAATCAACCGAGTGTTTTCCCTGCAGGGCAAGCTTATTTGCAGATAGAACGCGCCTGAAGATGGCAGAAGAAGGATGCCCCAAGCGACTGTGCCAAATATTCACAGGAGCTTTAGTACCAACTAAAGCATGAGGGGATGAGCAAGATGAAGAGAAAGAAACAGGGATACCTTGAAAAGTATAGAAACCATTGTTAACTGTTCCCTGCAAAAGCATCTTCCCCGTAGAACGATCCTTAACAACAGAACCATTGGAATGCAAAGTCAAAGAGCAGGAATTATCCTTGAGAAATTGATAAGCAGAGAGTAAATTGTGCTTCATTTGCGGAACATGTAACACATTGTTCAACTTAAAAGAGGCATGAGCAGTATTTAACAATGTACTGCCAGTATGATGAATGGACAAACCTTTTCCATCGCCGATATACACCTTATCTTCACCAGTGTAAGGAGTAGGAGAAGAGATATTGGAGATGTCATGGGTGATATGAGATGTAGCACCAGAATCTAAAATCCATGAAGGAGACGGTTTGGAAGCATAATGAGTATACATGGCAGCAAGTTTAGTAGGGGGTACTCTACCAAAGATATCGGGATTCATTCTATCAAAGCAATCAATAGCTTCATGACTGGAGGATCCACAAATTTGACAATTGTTACGAACTCCAGGAGTACTAGAAGAACGAAAACCGGGATTGTTGGACCTTTGGAAACCAGAATTAGA
>VIEB01002060.1:19020-30019 GCA_006547085.1 Malus baccata | reverse complement strand
CTCGGATGCTTGTCACCTCTGTTGGAATGAACACGACATGGGGCGAAATGATGAGCCAAATCAGCCGCGACAATGGTGAAGAGACGCCTCTGCAAGCTCGGCTCAACAAGCTAACGTCATCGATTGGTAAAGTCGGTTTGGTAGTTGCATTTTTAGTCCTGGTTGTCTTGATGGTTAGGTACTTCACTGGAAATACAGAGGACGAGAATGGAAACCGGGAGTATAATGGCAGCAAGACTAAAGTTGACGACATATTAAACGCGGTTGTAGGGATTGTCGCTGCTGCGGTTACAATTGTTGTGGTGGCAATTCCGGAAGGCCTGCCTCTGGCTGTGACTCCAACGCTTGCGTATTCGATGAAGAGAATGATGGCAGATAAGGCAATGGTGAGGAAGCTTTCTGATTGTGAGACGATGGGGTCTGCCACCGTCATTTGTACCGATAAAACAGGCACTCTCACCATGAATGAAATGAAGGTGACCAAGTTTTGGCTAGGGGAGGAACCTGTGGAAGAAGAGGCGTATTCGTCCATATCACCTTTTGTTCGTAACTTGATTCATGAAGGGGTTGCTCTGAACACAACCGGGAGTGTGTTCCGGCCTAATTCGGGTTCGGAAATTGAAATCTCGGGGAGTCCTACTGAGAAGGCGATTCTTTCGTGGGCAGTGCATGGGGCGAAGATGGATATGCAGAAAGTGGTGAAGAGTTGCAGCATTCTCTATGTCGAGGCCTTCAATTCGCAGAAGAAACGAAGCGGGGTTTTGATGAAGCGGAAGGTGGACGATTCTGTGCAAGCACATTGGAAAGGAGCTGCAGAGATGGTATTAGCAATGTGCACAAGTTACTACAATGCATCCGGAGTGGTTAAAGATATGGATGAGAACGCGAAGTTGAAATTTGAGCAGATTATCTAAGGTATGGCGGCGAGCAGCCTCAGATGCATTGCTTTTGCACACACAGAAATTGAGGTACAAGAGCAAGTGGATGATCAAGAACATAAAAATTTGCTAAAAGAAGATGGATTGACATTATTAGGCCTTGTTGGGTTAAAAGATCCATGCCGGCCGGGGGTGAAGAAAGCTGTTGAAGACTGTCAACGTGCAGGGGTGAATGTTAAAATGATCACAGGCGACAATGTGTTCACTGCAAAAGCAATAGCCACAGAATGCGGGATACTCAAGCCCGATCAGGACATGTTCTTCAGCAGCGCAGTGATAGAAGGCGTGCAATTTCGGAACTACACACCGGAAGAAAGAATGGAGAAGGTGGACAAAATCTGTGTGATGGCAAGGTCCTCCCCCTTTGACAAGCTTCTCATGGTGCAGTGCTTGAAACAGCTAGGCCATGTGGTGGCGGTAACAGGGGATGGCACAAACGATGCGCCCGCATTGAAAGAAGCTGACATCGGACTTTCCATGGGGATTCAAGGCACAGAAGTCGCGAAAGAGAGCTCGGATATCGTGATCATGGACGACAACTTTTCGTCGGTGGCCACAGTTTTAAGGTGGGGAAGATGTGTTTACGAAAACATCCAGAAGTTCATCCAATTCCAACTCACCGTCAATGTCGCAGCGCTGGTGATCAACTTTGTAGCAGCAATTTCCGCTGGTGAAGTCCCGTTAACAGCTGTTCAGTTACTGTGGGTGAATTTGATCATGGACACACTTGGTGCTCTGGCTCTCGCCACAGAGAAGCCAACAAAAGAGCTCATGAAGAAAAAACCGGTCGGGAGGACGGAGCCTCTGATCACCAATATAATGTGGAGGAACCTCCTGCCTCAAGCACTCTACCAGATTGCAATCCTCCTGACATTGCAGTTCAAAGGAAAATCGATCTTCGGTGTGGAGGAGAAGGTGAAGGACACACTGATCTTCAACACATTTGTGCTGTGCCAGGTGTTCAATGAGTTCAATGCAAGGAAGCTCGAGAAGAAGAATGTGTTCAGAGGAATCCACACCAACAAGTTGTTTTTGGGAATTATTGGTGTCACAATTCTGCTGCAGGTGGTGATGGTGGAGTTTTTGAAGAAGTTTGCAGATACAGAAAGGTTGAATTGGGGGCAATGGGGTGCTTGTGTTGGTGTTGCAGCAGTCTCTTGGCCAATTGGTTGGATTGTCAAGTCGATTCCTGTTCCTGAGACTCCTATTTTCAGCTATCTCAAGATGAAGAAGTCGAAGAAGAACTCTATTTGAAGTACCTTTTGATTTTGAAGGATTGAAGACCCAATATGTGTAGCGATACTGCTGGTACGTGTAAATCACAGTTTGATATGCATTTTTGTTTAATTATTTCTTACATTCTTTTATTTTACTAAAATAATGTAATTGAAACTTTGATGTACAGCATGTACAAGCAACTTAGCCTGCGGGATGCCGCGGGTCTAAAACCATGTTAAACGTATAAAATATATTAAAATATATTTACTTCTATATCAAAACATATTTATATCTTTATGATCAATAAAAAACAAAAGATACATGTTTGTACAATATATAACAACACTCGAAGGCTCATGTCTTTAGTTCTAGTGATTCATACTTCCCCAGCAAATCAACCATTTGTTCTTTACCAATGTCCAAGGCCTGTTATGGAGAAGGCAAATGGAGTATATATGTCAATGGGGCTACCAACACATAACTTAAACTTAGTAAAGAAAGTATATTAAATTTAAAAGCAAGAAATTAGAAGATAGCTAAATCATGTAGAAAGTCATAATAATAATAATCATAATTTAGACGAAACACTTGAAACTGGAGTGGTCTTAATGCATTTATATCGAATTCAAAATAGAAGAAAATTCAATTAGGCTGGAATGGAAAATTTAAGCTTTTAACGTAATAAATTCGTAGGCACATACTGCTCATTTAATATGTGGTATGACAAAACTCTAAACCGTACCCAAGTTTACACAATCATACTTGGCACTCGTCAGTTTTCACCTATTACAAATGCAGAGCAGCATTACATTCCAAAGTTAATTTCAATAGAAAATACTACTCTCCAATGATTTTTCCGATCAAACAATGATTAGGTGATGTGACTCAATCGACAAAGTGAAGCAGAGATTGCCATTTACGTATTACAATATGTGTAAATCATAGTTTGATATGAATTTTTATTTAATTATTTCTTACATTCTTTTATTATACTAAAATAATGTAATTTAAACTTTGCTGTACAACATATATTTGTAGGATGCAAGTATGTTCAACATCTGTTTTTAGCTGATAATGTAATTAAAACTTTAGTCCCAATAATGTAATGTTGCTAATTCTTTTTGAGCTTTTCTCAAACCATAAAAATAGGCTTTGCTTATATTATAGTTAACAGTTCATAGTAACTACGAATTCAATATTAAATTAGGTTACCCATATGTCACTTAGTCGAACTCCTCATCTTTTTAATGTAAAAATATATCGTTGTACTACAAAAAGAAAGTTCATAGTAACTAAATCCTATAGTCACTTTTAATGGTGGCTAATTGTCATTTGTGACTGAAAAGATAATGACAATCCAGTCATTGTTGTCTATTTTTTAAAAAGTAAGAAAATTCAATACACGATTTCATGTCAAGTAAGCACGCTCAAGCTCAATTTATAAAAGTTTTACAACAAAACAAAAGAGAGTAAAAATAAAATAATTAAATAATACTCGTTAGAGCAATAGTAAGTGTCATTTAAAGTTTGGATAATAATTGCATTTCTCCTTCAAATGCAAATGAGTTGGATAATACTTGCGCATGGACGAATCAAGCATAATGGGGGAGAGCGAGCATGTGGAAGTTAATGGAGGCCAGAACCCGTCCTTGTATTCGGGAGCCGAGGTCGTTGATGGATATGGACAAATGCTTTTGGCTTCAGTAGGCATGAATTCGACATGGGGCCAAATGATGAGCTTGATCAGCCGTGACACGAGTGATCGGCAGAAGCCATTACAAGAGCGGTTAAGTAAACTAACCCCGCTAATGGCAAAGATTGGCTTGGGTGTTGCATTCATGGTTTTCAAGGTCTTGGTAGCGCATTACTTCATGGGCAACACAAAGAACGAGAGTGAATTTGGCAAGTTTGAAGGTAGCAAGACGAAGATTGATGATGTGGTGAATGCTGTGGTGGACATGGTAGCAGTTGCAGTTATTGTCGTTGTGATTGCAATTCTTGAAGGCTTCCCGTTTGCTATCACTTTGACTCTCACTTATTCAATGAAGAAGATGATTGCGGAGCAGGATCTGGTGCGGAGGCTCCCTGCTTGCAAGACTATGGGATGTACCACCGTAACAAAACTGTCACATTGACGTTCAATGAGATGAAGGTTACAAATTTTTAGCTTGGGCAGGAATCTGTGGAAGATGAAGCTTCTTATTCATCAAATTGCCATTATCTTCTTGATTTAATCCGAGAAGTAGCATTTAACATGTCTGGTAGTGTTTATATGTTGGAGTATGTGGCCAAGTGGCCAACTTTTGGCTATAAAAAATTATAAAGAAAAAAAAGGAAAGGACAACATGATTATGTTTCCTTGTTTTATGGCTTGTTTTATGGCTTGTTTTGTGGCTTTTTCAAAGCAATAATATGTTTGGTTTCGGAGAAGAAAAGAGAAGAGGATGAGTGCACTAATTTTCAGTTTTAGTAGCCCATCTTTGAGAGAGCAAAGAGAGCTGCAGAGAGCAGAAAGAGAAGAATGAAAGGTGATTTCTTTCTTTGTTGGTACTTGCGGAGGCTCCCTGCTTGCAAGACTATGGGATGTACCACCGTAACAAAACTGTCACATTGACGTTCAATGAGATGAAGGTTACAAATTTTTAGCTTGGACAGGAATCTGTGGAAGATGAAGCTTCTTATTCATCAAATTGTCATTATCTTCTTGATTTAATCCGAGAAGTAGCATTTAACATGTCTGGTAGTGTTTATAGGTCTAGTTCAGGATCAGGATTTGAGTTTTTGGGTCCTACTGAGAAAGCCATTCTTTCAGGGGCTACTCTGAAGCTGCACATGGTCACATGGAGGAATTGAAGCAGAAATGTGTCATTCATCGTGTTGAAGCCTTCAATTCACATAGAAACAAAGCGGGGTTTTATGAGAAGGAAGGCGGACAATGCTACCTATGTGCATTGGAAAGAAGCTGCAGATATGATACTAGAAATATGCTCGAGTTACTACTGTGAGTCTGTGTCACAAAAGCTCTGAATGATGATGAACGGTTGAAGCTTGAGTAGATTAGGCATGGCAGCAAGCAGTCTGCGATGCATTGCTTTGGCACACAAACAAACTCAGGATAAGCACATTAATGACGAAAATAAGTATGGAAAGCTCGAAGAAAGCAGCTTGATCCTATTAGGATTAGTAGGCCTAAAGGATCCATAAAGCCTTATAGGCCAGGAGTGAGGGAAGCAGTTGAAGCATTGCCAGTTTGCCGAGATGCAGGTGGAATTGATCACTTGTGACATTGTTTTCATATGTAAAGCAAGAGCTGGTGAGTGTGGCATACTCTGGCCTGACCAGGAGGAACCAAGGAAGCAGTGGTAGAAGGTGTAGAAGCTCGCAACTACACGCCGGAGCAAAGAATGCAGAAAGTTGATGTAATTAACGTGATGGCTAGGTCTTCGCCATTTGATAAGCCTCTGATGGTGCAGTGCTTGAAACAGAAAGGCTATGTAGTTGCTGTGATAGTTGTTGGCAAGAATGATGTGCCCACACTCAAAGAAGTTGACATAGGACTCTCGATGGGGATTCAGGGCACTGAAGTTGCCAATGAGAGCTCAGACTTTGTCATCTTTGCAACTTTGGTTACCATTTTAAGATGGGGAAGAGGAGTTTTTGCCAACATCTAAAAGTTTGTTCAGTTCCAGCTCACAAAAAATGTTGCAACTCTTGTGATCAACTTTGTGGCAGCGGCCTCAGCCGGTGAAGTACCATTAACAGCGGTCCAGCTGCTGTGGGTGAATTTGATTATGGACACAATGGCTACTCTAGCTCTCGTCACCGATAAGCCTGCCAAAGAGCACATGGAGAGGCCTCTCGTGGGTCTAACGGTGATCACCAGCATCATACAGAGGAACCTTCTACCTCAAGCTTCGTTCTAGATAGCTGTGCTCTTGCTCTTGCAGTTCAGGGACAGATGAATATTTGGTGTTAGAAGGTAAACAGCACATTGGTCTTCAACATATTTGTGTTGTGCCATGTTTAATGAGTCTAACTCAAGGGATTTGGAGAGGATTAATGTCTTCAGAGGAAGTCAGAGGAACAAATTGTTTTGGGTGGTTATTGTGGAACTTCTGAACAGGTTTGCGGATACGTAGCAAGTCAATGGGTACATGTGACACGCCTCGATCCCGATGTCCTAGGGGCATCGAGATGGTCACGTGCTGGCCGACACCCGAGGGTGACGAAAGCCAGCACGTGACCATCCCGATGTCCCTAGGACATCGGGATCGGGGCGTGTCAACATGCATTGGGAGTGCAACCATATCTTGGCCCATAAGTTGGGTTTTCAAGTTCATACCAGTTCCCGGTAAGCCTATATTCAGCTGTCTAAAGAGGGATAGCGAACACGGGTTAGAGTACTTGGCCAAGGCAGAATCCCCCATCGCATTGCACCCAAGTTCGAATCCCTCACCTAATATACGGAGCAATTCCTAATATTATGGAGCCTTTTTTTAATACGATGATATATTTAAACTAAAAGTTTGATGAGTAAATTAGTATTGAACTCAACATTTATAATATTCGAAAATAAGAGATCTTATTTATAAGTGAAAATATACTACTAAATTGTAGTACTAAGTGGTTATAGGATTTAAATTTAGTTGAGCTGACTCTACAACCATAGCAACTAATGTACGTATATTCATTAATTCATTGGAACATCGATCACTAGAAATATATAGAGGACCTAAAAATATCCACCATGGCTAATTTATTTTTGTAATTTGACCTAGGTATGGACTGGTGGAGGATCCTCAAACACCCAAGCCTACCAAAATTTATTAGAAACGAAAAAAAAGTACAGCGAGGAGGACAACTAGCCAAAGCCTTGACGAAAAAAAATACAAAGTTATGAAAACCTATATCAAAACGGTAGTTGGCCTAACGGTATACGGGACCAAAAAGTTTCCACCATGCATGTCTAATTTACTTTGTACAAATATCAATCTAACTTTAAAATATTTTCGGCAAAAAAAATAAAAATAGAAATAAAAAAAAACTTGAAATTCTTAATTGAATTGTATACATTTTGGGTAATTAATCAAGGATCGTAAATTCCTGCGAGACGGTTAAGAAGTTAAGAATCCCACATCGGTGGGTTCAAAGAAATTCAATGGGTTTAAATAATATTACCCTACTCTAACTAATACGGATGCATTTTGTGATAAAACCTCATACCTGACGGAATGAGTAGGTGGTAAAGTGGGGACAATATCGGTGTTATTGGAGTGGGCCCTGGGCTCGTCGCTAGTGGCTTATTATATGATCTTGAGTTACTCCCTATATTTCTTCAATTGGTTTTATGGTAGAACCTAATTCCATAAGAGACTTCTTCCGCAACCAGCTACAGTTTTGGCATTGTTTCTTTCTCCGACAGTGTACGCGGGTTACATATGGAAAATTGGCAGTTGTGCACGAATTTGAAGTGAGTCAACATTTTGAATCTCTGTCGACGAAAACCCATTGACCACTCCAATTGGAATTTGGATACCGTGGGGTTGGGAACAAAACCCACTCAAGGCTCATGTACTTCCGCCCATTGGCGGAAGAACATAAGGACTAGAGTAGTTCTAAACGTATCCGACTTGAAAAAAATGAAATTAGTATTACATTTATTTTTAGAGTGGTGATATTCCTACCCCGGTGTCTTATTTCCCCACCCACCTTTTTATGAATTTCTTAATTACAAATTTATCCATTTGTAAAATGACTAATAGGGACCTTACTTACTCATTTTTGCATTAATTTTTTTTTATAAGAAAAGAAAAGTTTAGAAAATTTGTCTCCCATAAACCCTAACTCATCCTTTTCATCCCCTTTCATTTAGAGAAAGCAAAAAGAATGAATTTAGAAGATGACATTTCTATGGAACAAGTAGATGACTATGTTTCCGTCGAACAGGTAAAAGATAATTTTATGTGGACCATCTTGATTTGTCGACATGAATAATTGAAGCGTAGCTTTGTGACTTTTTATTTGAATTTGCATTAGGTTAGGGTACAATTTTTTTCATGTTTTCCTATGAGAATTCCTAGAATTCGTTGGAATTGTTTTAATTAGGAAGTTGACGACATATTAAACACCAAGTAATTGGTATGCATCTCGAAAAGGACACTCAAATTGGAATTTGGAAAGGAAACATGGTTTTTTTTCTTTCTTTTTTTTCCTATTTTTAGAAGGTTTGTTTATTTTCTTTTTTTTTTTAAAGAAATTGATCTCTAATTATATATAGGGTTATTTTAGGAATAATAGTGGGTGGGAAAATAACATTTTAATTTTTTAACTTTTTATAGTGGGTGTAAATATAACGTGGGTGGTGAAATAAGACAACGGGGTAGGTTTAACAGTTGTCTATTTTTATTGCCTTGCAACCCTTCTCACACTTTAAACAAATTCAATTATTAAAGTTTATTTCATCCAACAGATTCCATCCCAAAATTTAAAAATATTATGTTAAATGGTCATTTATCACAAATGAATAACCTTTTAAATTAAAAATCACCATTCACTTTTGATTATAAAAAAAAAATCGTCTTTCACTTGTGCACTGATAGAGCTATTCCCCCTATTCTTCTTGAATTTCATATATTTAGCCATTTCAAATCCCAAATTTATTGGACAAAGAAAAATAAGGTTTGTAAAACCCTGGTTATTCTCTGTACACTTTTATTTGTTTCTACTCTACCCTACCTCATACTTGAGTTTTAGGGCTTGCAATATTTTTAGTAATTCTTTCTCGAGTTTAATAATTTTTTTTCAATAATATAGATAACATCATGGAACGGTTTTGAAATATGAAAACTCGTCGAGAATGATTATGGTTGCTGTATATAAATGGATAAAACTATCTACACATATGTAAATATTTGGATATATATTATGATGCTTTGTTTAATGATTTTATAAATAGTATACGTTTTTTTTCTTCTTCTATACTTGTGTGAGGCACCTGCTCACAAGAAATCCTGATTCTGCCACTGCTTTCGCCATTGGTTACTTCTAGGTTGTATTTGGAGGAGATGAGTAGCAAATAAATTCATATCATGCCTACACTTATTTGAATATTCTGAGAAATTATGAACAAAAATAAAAAGTTAAGAATAAGTGAGATGAGGAATGCGCGTGAGATTAATTAACTGCCCTTAATCAAATCTAAGAGACAATAATTTGACTGTAGCTAAGCTATAGTCAATCCCTTATCAACTTTAGAATAGATAATGCTCTGAGTCTTTGCTTGTAATGTTATGGTGATTTTCCCTCCATAAAAGTTCATACGTTCTAACCAAGCCATTTGCACTTTGACTTTATATATGAACTTTGACTTTAGTTCACCTCGTCAATTTAAATTCCTCGTCCTCATTTCATACTGGTTAATTTAAAAAAAATATTTAGCATTATTATCTACCTATGACAAGGATACAAAATATTGAATATATTTGTCTACTTTTAGTAGTTATTTAACTACGAAATCGTGAAAAACTTCATAAAAAATATAATACTACGTCACAAAACGAAGTAAAATACGCATAAACAAATAATATTATGTTACATGAAAAAAACTTAAATTAGAGCAAAATTTAGAGAGACTAAAAAATAATAGCAAGGGTAATACGCTCATAAAAAAATCATATCAAATAGTCAAAGATTTTAATCTGAAAATTTTTATTTTTTTCATTTTCCCTAAAACACCCTAAGACAGTCTTTTTTTGTTTTTATTGGTAAAAAAAAAGTTTGAAGAGAAGAGAGGCTATCCCATCATATAGGCCAAACACAACACAACACAACCTCTTTGACTTACAGATGAAGTATTAGGCCCTTTTTTTTTACACATCACCCATTAGACCATCTCCAACCCTGGGCTAAAAGCCAAATTACCCCCCAAATTACCCCCCCAAACACTCTCCAACCCATGCTAAAATTTTAGGCTAAATGCCAAATGCTATTTCTGGGCCAAATACCCCCAGCTTTCCCCCCGGGCTAAATGCGAAATGTTTATCGGAATTTAATTTTTTTTAGATTAAAATGTTCATAAAATTAATTTACAATAATCTACATATTTATTTATTTTTTTTTAAAATTGATTTAAGAAAAAAATTTAGGCTAATTTCATTTTTTAATAATTTCGGGCTAAAATTTTAAGGTAGAAGGGTTGGAGCAGAAAAGATGTTTATGGGCTAAAAACTAAATTTTCCGGGCTAAAACATTTGGCTTTTAGCCCAAGGGTTGGAGATGGTCTTAAGAACACTTGTCGAAAAAATGTCTTTTCTTTTAAAAAGAGTTTTTTGCCTATGACGAGTATGTTCCATCCTTTACTTAATTCCAATTATAACGCGTCCACTATGTAGAATCATGAAGCGCACGCATTCATTATTCGTGATGTCCAAAACACGTTCCCGGATATAACATTGTTCTTACATCTCCTTCTCATACCGCCATTACTGTTGAGCCATCATATTGCTTATTCCAAATTGATCAAACTACCCTCACTAACCTTGTCAAGCAGAAAAATCTCAACCAGCTTCAGGAGCTAGGAGGGGTTGAAGAAATTGCCACCGCTCTCAAAACTGACGCAGAGCACCGAGTCCATGGCGGCGATGATCCTGAAGGCGACATTGCGAAAAGACTCAAAGCATTCGGCTCGAACACGTACAAGAAGCCACCAACAAAGGGGTTCTTCCACTTTGTGTGGGAGGCCTTCAAGGACCTCACAATTCTCATCCTCTTAGGCTGCGCTACGCTTTCTCTCGGCTTGGGAATCAAAGTGCACGGTCTAAAAGATGGATGGATCGACGGCGGAA